>PVIC010002168.1:0-80847 GCA_004025085.1 Thryonomys swinderianus
CCGGAGGCCGAGCCCTCGCTCTGTGCCAGCGACAGCTGCGAGGCCCGCATGTACCCTCACCAGGGCTCCCGTCGGCCCCACGGCGCCTCGGCCGTCCCAGGGCTGTGAAGGCGCTGGCTGCGGCTGCCTGGCTGCCTGGCAGCGGGCTGGGTTGGCCGCAGGCCCGTGCGGGTCACAGCAACCGGCCGTGGCTGGAGCCCGTCTCCGCACTTCCCGCCAGCCCGCCGCGAGCACTCACTCTGCCTTCGAGGGCGCAAACGGAAGCCCCGGGGTAGTGAAGAAAGAAGTCCCTTCCCCACTGTCACGATCCGCGTTTCCTCCCTGTGAATCTGGGGCTGTTTGGAGGTGGGAGCTTCGGGGAGATACCCTTGAACAGCGGTGCCCCAGCGTGTTCAGAAATAGGCGGGGCAGCTGCTGTGATGCCAGACTATGGTCACAACATCCTGAAGGTAAAAGGAATCACTCGGCTGCTGTGTTGTGACACTGGCCCCAGACTTTCCACGTGAAACCCCCCAGCCAGGGACACGGCCCTCTCCGCACTCCAGAGGCAGCCGCTCTAACTTCCAGCCCCAACAGGGAAGCAGAAAAAGCGAGCCTGAGAATCCGTCCTCGTAGAAGCGAGGCGCCGGGCCACACAACAAGCAGAAGCTCCCAGGACGCAAAGTCCGCAGAGCTGCGATCAGGAAGGCTGAGCTGGGCACAGCGGCTGTGCTGCCCCGAGGGGGCTGCGGTCGGGGAAGCCCCTGCCGGCCCAGGGCGCCTGCACATGAGTCAGAGTGAAACCAGCAAAGCACGGATGTGCTCCACATCCCAGTGGAGCAGCCAGGGATACCCTTCGGCTTAGGGGACGGGAAATAACCATACAAAAGAAGGGGCTTTCTCTGGATTCCCTAAGAACGCGCATTCATTTCCACAGGAAAGGGAAAGCCCTGCTGGTCCCACAGAAGCGGCTGTCTCCTGCACAGCGAGGCCGCTGTTCCGACTTCATTCTACGGAAGGCACACTGTGACACAGCTGTTCTAAATATCTATTTGCTTCTCAGTTAGAGTCGCATAGTCTACGGATGAAATAGGGCCTCAATAACGCGCTTTCTGAAAGAAAACAATTGAGTTAGTTTCTAGCCAAACATTACAGTCTCACCCCGACCGAACATCCGTGAGCGAGGCAGGAAGCGCCTCACTGTTTCCTCAGCACAGCGGGCACTTTTCCGCCCGTTTCTGTGCAAGCCAGTCACTTTGCCCAGAAGCCTGCTTTCTCGCTATCGGACGCTTCCTCGCCGTTAGTGATAGTGCAGCAGCTGGCGACCAGGCGTGGCCTGAAGCGGTTCGAGCTGAGCGCTCTGCCTGGCACCCCCAAGCGCTTGGCGTGGACATTTCCTTTACCCCGAAACTAAGTATACAAATTCAGTGTTCTTATTTTTATCATTATATAAACAAGCACACGTAGGCGCAGAAGCCAAAACCAGATGGTACGTGTACTGTAATTTCACATATATAAATTTCAAAAGTAAATAAAATCAATCCGCACTGTTGCGTGCTGGGTAGCGACACACTTAGGACATAACAGCAGCTGTGCTGCGAGCTCCGTGGTGGTGACGGCTTCTGCTCCCGAAGGGGGCTGGTTACACAAGTGCATTCAGTTCACGAAAGCATCCCCTGCGAGGTCTGTACGTGAACGTGAGTATATCCCCAAGGCACGTCCATTTGAATATATAAATGACTCAAAGTTAACCATTCTTCATGGCAAAGTAATACTTCACTTCATAGAAAAACAGCATCTTCTTTACCCAGTCTTCAGTTGATGGATATTTGGGTTGTTTCCATGATTGAGCTACCACACACTGAGCTGCTATGAACATGGGTGCACATAAGTCGCTGTGATATGAAAGGCTTGCATCTGAATTTGAATTCCTATTTCTGCCTTGTAAAATGTATAACCTAGGGTAATGAGCTCGAATGCCTCGTCTACAAAGGTGAGATCGTAGTATGTTTCTTACAGAATCATTCTGAGAAAAAAAATAAAACCATGTGAAGTACCTAGGGCAATGTGTACTTTATTGGCATTATCAAAGAAAAACTCTTGGTGTACATTACAGAACATTCATGCAGGTTACTATGTTTAGAAACAAAGATTTGGAAAGACTACTGTTATTAAGTGTCCCTGAAATGCTGCGTCGAGGGCCTGGAACACCCTTTTTCTACATCACACCAGTCCAAGCCCAAGAAATGCAGTGCTGGAATAATCCTTAAAATAAAAGTATCACAAAAATAGACAAAAAGCCCAGTAGAGTAGAATACCGAAAACAGAAGAAACCAACCCAGGCAGCCGTCTGAGTCTTAACGAAAAACACATTAGCTAGCAAAAAACACAGTAGAGAAACGAAAGCCCCTTCACACTGAGACAACTGAACACAGACACATGGAAGACGGAAGCTGCACCCTTTTCTCTCACCTTGTACGAAAGTCGGCCCCACGTGCACCCCCGGCCTCCTGTGAGGCCTGAATCTCTGAAACTCCACGAGGAGAACAGAGGGGGAGACGTCAGGGTGCGGCCACAGACCAGGGCTTCCTGAGCAAGGTTCCGATGGCTCAGAAAATAATAGCAAGCTTCAAAAAGCGATTGCATCCTATTAAAATTTCTTCACAGCAAAGGAACCAATTTGCAGACTACAGACACAGCCTACAGATGGGACAGAACAGTTGCCAGCTATTCTCCCAACAGAGAATTAATAACCAGAATAAATAAAAGCTCAAAACCACACAAAAAAAATAATAATCCAATCAGGAAATGGGAAAATGAGGTGTGATGAAAAGTGGGAAGAATGTTTAAGTTTTTGAAGTGACTATAGTGAAAAACACATTCTGATTAATGATCCTCTACGACGTCACTCTTGTTTCAGAAACACTGAGCCATCTTTCCTGCCATTTTCTGAAAGATTTCAGGAGCTCCGTCCTGGGCTAAGGCTGCCCTGATGTCTCGAGCCCGTTCCAAATGCTTATCACTTTGATTTGGGGGTCGAGTCAGAAATCTCCCAGTGCCGGGTCTAAAGCGAGGGAACGCGTGGAAGGGCCGACTTTTCCCCGCAGTGGCGCCCAGTCACCGCGCTCGCTGCGCTTTCAACCATACTTTGAGGCCTCCCCAGCGGGCTGAGAGGTGAGTGGGTACCGATCCCCTGAGGAGGGTACTGTTCGGTGCATTAGTGGCAATTTTTGTAAAAGTGTCTTTTTTGTAAAATCTTTGTTGGTACATTACATGTACACATCATGTACACATCACGCTCACACTCAATATTGAGAATTTGTACCACTACATGCCATGATTTAATTCTCATTTTTTTCCCATTCCCCTACCACCCTACATCCCCTGCCCCTATATACATAAGTTTGTTTACTTTTATTACCATCACGTTTTTTCTCTCCCCTTGTTACTTACCCCTACACCTTTGATATTTTCTATTTCACAATATCTACGATATATTCTAGAGGTCATTTATCTAGAGAAAACATATGGTATTTACACAGCTGTGACCTATGTATTTCACTTATGAGTATATCCTCAAGGTTCATCCATTTGAGTATACATCACTCTCTTTACAGCAGAGTAATGCTCCATTTTATAGAAAAACCACATCTTCTTTATCCAGTCTCCCATTGATGGGTGTTTGAGTTATTTCCAAGGTGTAGCTATCACACACTGAGCTGCTATGAACATGGGTGCAAATATGTCACTGTGATATGAATCATTTGATTCTTTCGTGTACTTACATACCAGGGGAATAGCGGGGACAAACGGGACCTCCAAAGCAAGCTCCTTGGTGAGTCTCCACACTGATCTCCACAGTGGTCGCACCAGTCTGCGTTCCCATCAGAGTGGAGAAGGGCTCCTTTTTGCTCCACGGCCCCACCAGCATTTGTCGCTGGTTAATTTCTAGATAGCAGCCATTCCTTGTGGAGCGAGATCTCAGTCTTGTTTTCATCTGTATCTCTTAAATGACCAATGATATTGGACATTTCTTCACATGTCTCTTAGCTGCTTTTATTTCTTCCTCTGAAAAGTGTCTGTTCATTTCAGAGGCCCTTTTTGATGGGGTCTTTAAATTGGGGGGGGGCTGTCTTTTTTAAGGGGTTTTCTAGACAGTAGCCCTTTGTCTGAGAAATTGCTGGTAAAAATTTTTTTCCCATATATTTAGTTGTCTTTTTGCTCGGCTGGTGGTTTCTTTTGCTGTGCAGCTTTTTAATAGGATGGGATCCCATTCGTTCATTTCTTCTGCTAGTTCTCATGCTTAGAGGTTTTGTTCATGAAGTCTTTCCCTAATCGACTGTCTCCAAGAGTCCTACCTAACCTGCTTTGCACCACGTTTAGTGTTTTCGCTTTAATATTTAGTTCTCTAATCCACTTTGATTTTGATTTAGTACACGGTGAAAGAGAGAGACCTAACTTTCGTCTTTGGCAGCTTAAAGCCCAGTTTCTCCACCACCGTTTATAAAGAGGCCGTCCTTCCCCCACCGAGGATGTTTGGCTCTTTTCTCAGTGGCTCAATGTATCTGGCGTTGATCGATCTTCTAATGTATCGCATTGGTCCTCAGGTCCGTCACTTTGCCAGTACCATTTATTGTAAAAAATATTTTTTGTTTAAATACACACTGCACTGTCTCATTGCATGAACTGAACAAAAGCTTCTCAAAACAAGTACAAGTAACCAAAAATTACAAAAAGAATTGTTTAGTATCTTGCCCATAAGAGAATTGTGAGTCAGAATGACTTTGAGATTCTTGGCCATGCTAGGTAGAGCAGCTCTCACAAAGAAGACAAGCAAATGCTGGTGAGGGAGCGGGGAAATAATACAGCCACTATGGAGACCAACACGGGAAGGCTAGAAAAACTAAACATAGAATTACCATAATTTTCAGTTACTCTGTTCCTTGGTACTTGTGTGACAGAATCCATCAGCTTCTTGTGGAGATACTGTTTATTGCTACAAAATTCTCAATAGTCAAGATACAGAATCAGCCTAAATGATTATCAACAAGTGAATGTATAAAACATGTCGTCTATATACACAATGAAGTATTATTCAGTAATAAAAAAAGAAATGAGTCATGTTATTTTCAGGAAAATAGAGGAAACTGGAGATCATCATGTTGAATGAAGTAAGCCAGACCCAGGACAAGCATTGGATATTTTCTTTCATATATGGAATTTAGAAAAACTCTATAAAATAGAAAGAAGCCAGAGGAAAAGAGGGCACAAGTGAAGAAAGGCTATTTGAGAGATATTTAATCAAAGCATGTTATACACACATATAAAAATGCCACAGTAAAACCAATCATTCTGTTTAACCACTATGAATCTAAAAAATTTTAAAAGAAAACCTTACAGATGTGTTTCCCAACTACTAAATACACTCAGATTCCTCAGTACAAGAACCACGTTTTTAGTTGAAACATTCTAAATATAAATGAGAACCTCTGATTTAAAAATATTTTCAGCACCTATAATTATCAACTATGAAGAAAATGTGCATGAGTTAGACACTAAAATTACAGAGCCAGAAAAAATGATTCCTAGGGAAGTTCTAATAATAATACTACACCTGTTATAAGATTTCAGTACTTGGTATAGAACATGGGTTAAATTTTATCTTTGTCTTGTCTAACAGTAGAGGAAACTGTGAGAAGGACTAAAATAATTAATGGAAACATCATTCTCCGAAAATCCACTATAGTTCTAAAAGTAAATTTTAAAGAAAATACTCCCTAAATCACATATTTGTAATTTAGAATTGTTCTATGGTCCTACATCTGATGTTATGACATTTGCGATATGTCTGATTTTCAAAGAAGCTGACAATGGCCTTCAACAGCTACTTACTAGAATACGTGGAAGCAAATGTCAAACTACCATATCACTATTTTTTGGTTTTTTGAATTTCAATTTTTCACTTTACTTTGAAGTAACTTTAGGTTCACGTGGCTGTGTGAAAAGCAATACAGAGACCCTTCATTTTTCCACTTAGATTTCACCGATGGTGACATCTTCCATCACCCTAATAAACTGACACCATCAGGAGACTGAAGCCGATCTAAGCTTCTCCCCAGCTCCGCGCTGCTCTTCCTGGAGCTGCGCTCTCTTCGCCCCGGGTGTGGACCCTCCGCCCCCGCCGCAGGAGCGACCAGGACTGCTGTCGTGCCAGGCGCCCACCCGCTCCTCCCTGCCCTGCCCCTGGGGAGCCCCGGTCTCCGCTCAGACCCCTGAGTGTGTGCTGCTAGGCTGCTAGACAAGGTGAGGCCGGCACACACGACGAAACGGTACCGCTATTCCACCGAAAGACACCTTGCCACTGATTTCCTGTAACTGCTTCCCCTGGCTCTGAACTCTGTCCCGTGGTGCTTGGGACTTCCCGAAGCAGTTCTGAAGTCCTCCTGCGTGTCGCTCAGAGGCACGGTTAAAAAAGTACCGTCCATGCTACCGCAGGGTGCCATCCACGGAAACACAGCTCTGAGAGCATGAATCTGTCCCCGTCTGCCCGGTGAGCTCTCCCCTCCCCCAAAGTCCAAATAACCATTAAAGGTAAATGTCTTGAATCAGTTTAGGACGAGGAGGTGACCACACAGCTCGGCTAAAGCCCCTCGTGCTAGTACTTCCAGGACTGCTTCAGCAAGTGACAAAGTGACGAGAAAAGTGTGTGAAAAATTAAGGCAGCATTTTCAGGGAGCTTAATGACAATAATTTTATCATAATTTTTTAAATTTAAGCATTCATTGTATTTTTCTTTTTTTTTAAATTGCATTCTTTATTGGTACAATTTGCATACATCTCACAGTCACACATACCATTGGGGAATTTGTACCAATATATGACACGGTCAATTCTCATTTTTCATTACCCCCCACATGAATGAGAGGAGACAGCACAGAAGCTTTTTAACCAAGCACACTCGAGACACTGATAGTTCATTCCGTGCAAAAGGCTGAGTGGTGTCCCACAGTGTCACCTGTTGAAGAACATTGGACTTGCTCTAGTCTTGACTGCATGCCAAAGCTACTCTGAATATTTATCTGCAGCTTTTCACGCGTACCTAAAGTTTCCATGTCTCTGAGATAAATGTCAGACGGTGCAACTATTCTGCCATACGGTATGTGACCGTTCAGCTCTGTAAGAACTTGTCCAAAGCCTTTCCACAGCAGCTGCGGTTAGACTCTTTCCACCAGAAATGTGCAGGTGATTCAGTTCCTATGAATCTTCACCAGGATTTTTGTTCTCATATAAGAAATGAGATTAGGTTGAAAGCTCATGTTTGCTTTTTTTTTTTATTTTTTATTTTAGAACTTTGCCTACCTCACATATTAGTTGTGGAATTTTGTTTTGTTTATTTTTAGAATTTTTTTTTTAGATTTTCTATATTGTTAACCACATCACCTGCCAAGTGTATAGTTTTGTTTTTTCCCTTTCCAAACTGTATGCCTGTCCCTTTATTGCCCTACTATGGCCTAGATTTTCCATCACTATGTTGAATAAGAGTCCTGGAAACACAGTTCTTAACCTCCTAACAGGTGAACGTCTTATACATACGTGGGACATACTTCTGCTACAAAGTTCCTGCTTATCTGAATCAAGTCAAACTGGGTGTCCAGTATTTGATCTAGGAACTCCAATGGAAAGACGAATTCACTTGCAGATAAGATCGCTGGTAGAATTTAAATATCACCATTTCCAGCTCTTAATGAAAAGAGCTCTTTTCAGCTCTTAAGAACAGATCTAAGAATTCCTTGAGTAGCAGCACAGACACCTTCTGAGAACTATCTTGCAAATCCCTGGGTTATGCTCCACATGCTGGGGTAGAAACACTGCAGTAGAACCCAAAGCCTCTCGCTTCACCAGCTACACAGGGGATTCTGATCCGCAAGTGGAAAGCCAGGTCAGCGGTGGGCGACAGTACAATCTCCACGATGTCTGCGGCTAATCCTCAGACCCTCTGGATACCTTAGGTCATGGGCAAGGAGACCTAAGGAAGTAGATGGAATTTTGACTTCTAATCAGCTTCTTTAAAAATGCCTTGTATGCTGGGCGTGGTGGCTCACGCCTGTCATCCTAGCCCTTGGGAGGCAGAGGCAGGAGGACTGCTGAGTTCCAGGCTTGCCTGGGCACCATAGTGAGCTCAGGGCCAGCCTGGACTACAAAGCGAGACCCTGTCTCAAAAAAACCAAACAGTGCCTTGTATCATGTAGTTTGGACCAGTGTTATCAGAAGGCGGGCAAATGGGAAAGAGGTGGAAAATGCAACGCGGCTTGCTCTGCAGACGAGGAAGGGGTCCGCAGCCGGGCCCGCGGGGGCTTCGGGAAGCCAGGAAGGCCGAGGGGAGGAGTGCAGTCCCGGGGCGCAGCCGGCCGACGCTCTCAGGCCGGCGCGCGGAGAGCGGACTCGTGCTGAACAGCCAACCGCAGAACTGCAAGGTACAGCTTTGCGGGGTTAAGTCCTTAGATTTACGGCCCTTTGTTTTCATGGTGACAGAGAATTAAAGCAGCGAAGCGCTCACGCGCCCGGGAACCGTCGGGGCGCCGCGTCCCCGCCGGAGGGCGGAGAGGGGACCCAGGCGGCGAGCCTCAGCTCCTCGCTGCGGTTTCTCACGTGTGTTCTTCATAACTTCTACACACACTCAGTTTGCACGGCTTAAACTGCTCGTATGAGTTCTAGTTATGTAAAATAACGTCAGTGAAGTACATCGGATCGTCAGGAAGCTCCGACTGTATCTCCCAAGTTCTCACAGTGTTAACCAGCAGCAAGTGCCCAAAGCAGCGTCCTCGCGCGCGGGCCAGAAAGCGCCGCAGCTGTGTGCCACGGATGGCTCCCCCTTCGGTCCGCAAAATAACCCCTTTTTGCGTGGAGTTATTCTGCTCCGGATGATTATGTGGAGTCAGATGCGCCAGAACCACGCGGCTCCCCCAACTCTTCTGGTCCCGAGACTGTCGTTCTGAGAGCCCGGCGGGCTTTAGAGTGCGGGAGCTGAGACAGAGCACCCGGTTCTCCCCGCGCCCCCGACCGCCCTGCCCACCGGGCTCTCTCCGAGCTCCTCGCAAAGCTGGACCTCCCGGCGGAGGCCAGAGCGAAAGGAAGGTCCTTGGGCGCATCCGAGCGAGAAGCTGCAAAACCGCAATGAGCGAGAGCCGAGGCGGAGGCTCTTCCGTGAGCGCCGCGGCCTCGATGGCAGATACAGCGGCTGTCGCTGTGCAGGAAGGACATCGGGACGGGCCGAGGGTCCGGAGCCACAGGCTGTTCTGCGGGCTCCACGCTGTCGTTCGCAGCCCTGGAGGAGGAGCCGGTGTGCTGGGAGCGGCCGGGAGCCCGAGAGCAAAGGCCCGTCAGAGGCGTGCGGGCCACTGCGGTGGCGAGACGGTTCCCGGACGCGCTCTCTGCAGCCCCGCGAGGAGAGGGAGAAGGATGTGCACGCAGCGTGTGCGTGTGCGTGTGTGTGTGTGTGTGTGCGTGTGTGTGTGCGCGCGCGCGTGTGTGGGGGGGGGCTCAGGCCTGGAGACGCAGGCGGGCGTCCCTTGGCGGCTTCCCGGAGCCCCGCGGCAGGGCAGAGTGGTGCAGGTCCGGCTCGGTCAGCAGCCCCAGGACCGCAACGCGTCGGGAGGGTCGGGGAAGATGCGGCAGCACCAGCCGAGGGCGGCCGATGCAGCCGGCAGTGTTCGCCTCACGCCCTCTGCACGTTGCTCCGGGTGTGTCTAACCAGACAATGATAAAATACTCTTTTTTGGGGGAACCAGGCACCAAGCTCAGGACATTGAACTTGTGAGGCAGGTGGCGGCACCACTGAGCTACATCCCATCCCTAGAATAATAAAATGCTGATACTGGGAATTATAGTTCATAAGTATCTGTATTATTTAATATTTCCATTGCTTATAATAAAGACAAATAATACATTAACATGTGTTATTGTATCTACCGGAGTTCTAAGGAGGAAGGACTTGATAATCACCTGTTGAATTGAACACTGGTCTGTTAAGCCCCTATTTTATCAATTATTCTTCTTTTTCCAGTTTTAATTAGATTAACTGGCTAGTACCAAAGAATCTTTGAAGCCCCTGTCTTCGTGGGTGCTGGATAAAGGACTTCATCCAGGTGCGACGGCTTTTCTTTTTCAGCTCTGCCCGAGCCCAAGATGGAGCCAACGGAAAATCGTGGGCACGGCGGCCTCTGAGAGGCGAGAGACGCAGGGAGGGTCACGGGGCCCACTCGCAAGCGGGCACCGCCGGGGCGAGCACCGGGCTCTGAGCAGTTGGCACACTGCCTAAGGTTTTCTTCTAAGACTGTTGCAAGAATTTCTCCTCCTTTCCTTCGGCAGCCCTTCTCACGCTTCCTAAAGAATCACTGGCTAGACACACAAACATGCATGCACACATAGACGTAGACATAAGAACATACATGGATGCGAATGTACATATACACGCACACAGTTTAACTTGTACTAAGCCCAAGGGTGGTCCGTGGGGTAAAGGGAGAGGTATTTCTCTACTTCTCAGTTTAAAAACTACCGCTCTAATGTGTTTTGATAACCCTTCATCCTTTTGTTAATAAAAAGCTTAGCAACCATGAGACTTAACACGAGTTTACGTTTTTATAAAACTAAAAATTAAAAATAAATGTTGAGTCATTCTAGATCCCTAGTAGTTACTGTAGTTTCAGCAACAAGGGACCATTTCCTGCTTGATTGTGTGAATTGACACTAAACCCCCTAAAGAAAGGTTAAAGAAAGAAAAAGAGGGTTTGCTCTGCTCTAATTATTTGTTTTAGAGCACAGAATCAATTTAGATGACAGATCATCCACCAGAGAAGCCTGCACGAAGAGTCCTTTGTGTGGAACCACTTTAGTCTCCTGAGATAAAGCCAGGAAGAAAGGCAGAAAGTTTATTTTAACGACCCCGTCCTATCTTGCGTCGTAGTGTAAACAGCCGTCCCTCCCCGGCCAGACAGGGAGGCTTCCCACGGCCCTGCGCGGCGACGGCGGCCGGACGGCCGAGCCGGCCCCAGATAAGGAGGACAGACAGCGGCCGGCGGTGCGTTTACTTCATCTGTGACTGCAGCTGTCGGGGAGCCCGAATCTCACCCGCTCTCTCTGGACAGGCCGTCACCCCCAGGAGGAGGCGCGGGGCCCGGCCTCTCCCGCACCGGGGCCCAGCCCGCCACGCGCGTCCGGCGAGGAGCGCTCTCCCCGCGGGCTGGGACCGCGCTGGCCGGGGCTGCCCAGGGCGACGCGGCTTTCTAAGGGGGCCGGAGCCGGGAGACACGGCTGAGCTCACGGGAGCCTCGGCCCTTCCGCGTTACTCATGTCCAGATACTTTAAGAGAGAGGACCGTGGCTTTTGACTGCAGAGGGGAGTGCCGCGGGCCGGACCGGGCCACATCAGACGCTTCTCTGAGGGAAACCAATGAGGAGCTCAGGGGCCAGTGCGATGACCAAGCAGCGGTTCGTCTCCTGTTTGCTCTTTGAGGGCTGAGGGCGGTGGAGACAGCGGGCAGAAGCCACGCCTTTGGGAGCCAGGGCGCGGCAGGCCAGGGAGGTCACCGCCGCTGTGTTGTGCAGGCCCGGCACACACTCAGCCTCTTCGTTAAGGCTCACACTCATGCACACGTCGTGACTGGCTTTCTTGGTGAGGTTATTTCTCACTTGCTCCCAGCGGGAGCACTTCACCACCACGCACGTGTGCGAGACAGGACAAAAAAGAAGACTCTGTTTAGAGGTACAACTTAAATCGCTCTAAGTAGAACAGTGAAAAAGAAAACAAAGATTCATAGGATGTGAGAGCCCTTCACGGTGACTGGAGTCTGTCCTGTTACTAATAAACCGCTGTCTCCTACTTTTTGTGTGTGGCGTGGGGCTACCGAGCTCCCCTAACTCTTCCACGAGCAACCAGTAGGTACCTTGCAAAAGCTTCCCAAGGACTGAGTTCTGGAGTCCACTCACTTTTCCATTACTAACACTTCCAAGACGTCATCCAAGGTCAACTTCTAGCCCCCCCCCCAGGAAAGTAGTGGCTTAGAGTTTATAGAAGAAGGTTCTAGCTGGTGCCGTATTTGTTCTCCGTTGA
The DNA here is from genome assembly GCA_004025085.1 of Thryonomys swinderianus. Taxonomy (NCBI): domain Eukaryota; kingdom Metazoa; phylum Chordata; class Mammalia; order Rodentia; family Thryonomyidae; genus Thryonomys; species Thryonomys swinderianus. The sequence goes on from PVIC010002168.1 coordinate 12,091, forward strand.
ATGTTTTAGGAAATGCAATTCTAAAGCAGGTTCTTCGTTCTCTTGGAATTTCTGAACCAAAACACACTTTCAGAGTCTTTTGAGATTAACAGCTCTTGCACAGGTACAAAGTCTTACCTCCTGGAGGACTGCACATAGTAAGCGCTGAATTCATGTTTGGGAGTTGATTAATACTGACAGGTTTTTCCTTAGTTTTTAAGACTCTTACTATAGATATGGAAAAGAACTGTATAGCTATTCAGGGCAATAAGCGCTGGATGCCTAGGTTTTTACTGACTGTTTTGATTGTGTTTCATTTGCTCTCCTGGACCGTTATCTTTCCTTGTAGTTGTGGGGTGATAGTTTCCTTGTAGTTGTGTAGTTGTGGGCTGTTTGTTTCATTTTAGGTTTTTTGTCTCGAGCTCCAACAGAGGAGTAGTGTGGGAAAGTGTATCGCCCGCCCTCTATTAACTGCTCCTTCCTGATACCAACCTCCGACTGCAGCACACGTGCCCTCATCCACCGATGTGGGGCTCACCAGGGGAGGTTATGAGAACATCCAGTCGTCTTAAGAAGTCCAATCATTTGTTGTTTCTTTAATCTTCCACGTATGCCACGAGACGCACCTCCAAAGACCACTCACCCCACGAAAGGCGAGCTGAGGCAGCTCGGAGCCCCCACCCCTCTCCCGCCACTCCGTGCGTGCGCTTTGCTTCCTGTGCTCTGACTGCTTCACAGAAACCTCATTACAGTCAGTTGTGTGTCTAAGCCGCAGAGTGCGAAGGGGCAGGAAGTCGTGGAGCCAAGAGAAGGGGGGTCCATCGTCCTGACCCAGTCTGGTACTTTGTGCTGTCTCCGGCCAGCCTTTTATCCAGAGGACCTAAGGGTCCCACGGGGAAGAAAAGACAATGTAAACAATAATTATGTTGTACAAAATGACTCCTTTAACGTAGAAATCCATCATTCTCCGTGAAGCAAATTAGTACCAAGTCAAAAAGCACAACTCAGGCGGACAGGCGAGGAAGGAACGAGGACACGTGGCTCAGCTGCAGCTCCCGAGGAGAGCGAGAGGCAGACCCAGCGAAGGGCCCGGGACGGCCTAGAATGACGGTGACGGGTAGTTTCCGACAGGCGCGATCTTGGTAAGACCTTCGGCAGAACAAAATCCGTTTCGGTGCTAGATACGTAACTATCGTTGTCCCATTCATAGCATCGCTGCTCGCCTCTTGGGCGCTCACAAGCGCCTTCGGCTTTCTGTCCTGAGCATTTTGATCTACAACTTTCCCTTCTTGCTTTGAAATTTTAGTCTGTGTTTTTGACTCTGACAAAGCCATTTTTTATATCCTGTATCTTATTTCCCAGGATAAAATGAAAATCCTTGTGTTTTCCAGTTATTTGTGTTAAATGCAGCTCAAAGCACTACGGTAGCTTCTAACTCCAGGGCCGGGAGGAAAGGCTGGCCCGAGGCGCACGAAGAGGAGGCAACATCCGGGTGTGGAGCCCACAGGACACAGGGCTTCACCCCGCCCCCTCCCGTCCCCGCCCCGCCCCCGCCCCGCCCCCGCCCCGCCCCTCCCCCTCCTCTCCCCGCCCCCTCCAGCCCTCCTCGGCGCAGGTCGGCTGCGACTCTGAGTGTGGTTACGCGGTTACGTAGATTACGAAGTTTGTAGATGATATTATGTCACGTTTGTATCAGTTGTCATATTTTTATCATCTTATTACTGAATACTTGTCTTTCCTGTCATAAAGAATGCTGCGAAGAATGAGGTTTTGCACATGATGTTTATCAAATCTCAGCATGACCTCAACCCTGATTCCAAGAAATAAAACACTGGAGTAGAGCTGGAAGCCGCGTACGAAAACCCATGACAAATTTTTCTTTTTCCAAATTGTCTTCACAGGAACCTGCAAGATTTATAGGCTTTCAGATTTTTAACAAACTAATGGCTGAAAAACAAAGCATTATTATTTTTATTTGCATTAATTGGTAGTGGTGAGGTAGTAAAGGATATTAAATGTGTACTAACATTTATTCTGTGGCTTATTTCTTCCATGATCTCACCCATTTCCTGTAATAATGTGGTATCTTTTTAATGTAGCAAAAATGTCAACTCTTTGCTTTAGGTGATTCTCAGTGAGTGTTCCTGTGTTTATTTTGTATTTTAATTCCATTTGGAATATATTAGAAAATAAGATATATAATTTACACCCAATGAAACGTTCCCATCAACCATACACAGGTCCATGAGCTTTGCCAGATGTATGAGCTTGAAAACTGACGACATTTTCAGATTATTTTTCTGACCCTTCGAAACACAACTTCACAATCCGATCGTCACTTTCAAACTGCTTATTCAGGTCATTTATCTACGGAACAGTTTTCTTCAGTTATATCACTCGTTGTTTTGCTGCAGTAGAAAGTCATTCTGCCGCCCGCAGTGTTGAAGGCAGAGAGGCCCTGCAGGCCCTGGGCGCCGCGGCCCTCCACCCTGGGCGAGTGGCCAGCGGCTGCGCGTCCCGCCGGGAGCGGCGTCCTCCCCAAGCCAAGGCCACCACCCCGGCGGGGAAGCGCACGTTTTCCGAGCGCAAGCTGCCTACCGAGTTTGAGGCCTTTCACTGGCGTACGGCGCTGTGTTTCGTCATCACAGCAAACTTGTTCGATGTATGTGACTCTGTGCTTTACGGTGACGGAGGCAGCAGGACAGAGAAAATGCTATTCCAGGTTTTATTAGGCAATTCTATTCTCTCTGTGTAGCCACTGTCTGAGCTTCATATCTCCACACTTACTCATTTTCTGTCTCCCCGCCTCTCTGCATTTTTTTCTCCCTTCTATAATCTGTTCTTAGTTTTGTCCTCACCACTGATTTATCCTGGTCAGATTTATCTGACCTAATAGACTCGCTCAAGGTTTATTTTACTTTATTTTTTTTTATTTGGAACAAGGTCTCACTATGTACCCGAGGTTGGTCTCAAATTCACAGGGCTCCTCCTGTCTCAGCCTCCTGAGTGCTGGGACCGCAGACTCATGCCTCCACCACCCACCTGGCTTCAAGGTTTGTTGTAGCCTCTGTCATTTCAACCGTGTTTCACTGTAGCTCTCTTTATTTTGTTTGCAGTTTAACGTCATTATCTATTTATTTGTTTGGGTTTTCATCTTATGCTATAATTTTGCCCTCTCCAGTGTTCTCTCCCTAGAATTTTTGTTCCCATTTTATAAAGAATTGATCCCTCATATCCTGCTTAAAGATTTTATGTTGATAGTTTCTTTTGTTTCCTATACAAATATATTTCAGAAGCAGACTCTTCTAAGAGTTAGTATGCCTTTTCCCTCTCTATATATTCGTGGCTCACATGGTTTCTGATAATGAGACAATTGTTTTCTTTTGTTTTTACTAATTGTGAAAGAAAAAATCTATCCAGACATGACATTCGTCAACAAATCTCTGTGGAAATTGCCCTTGGCGTCTCTCACTGTCATACTGGCAATGAGTTCAGCCCTTCGTTCAGACTGACAGCCCTGGGGAGGGCGGGAGGGAGGGGGGCCGTCGACGCACCTGCGGGCGCCTCCCTTCCAGGCGAGCGCTCATCGGCTTCGGGGCTGAGCAGGATTTCCTGCCCCCGGAGCCTAATTCTTCACCACTCTGAAGCTGCATTTGCCCAGTGCGTCCCTTTACCGCAGACAGGGCCCTTCTGCGTCTGCGATGCTCTCCTCCCTACACGGCCAGCTTCCAGGGTAATTTTGAAGACATAACTACAGTGACGCGATGCTCACTGTGTTACTGACAAAAGAGATGAGCACGGTGTGCCTCCACGGGATTCGTCTGCTAGGCTCGGGTGACAGACGCATCACACAAAGCGCTTCACACACGAGAGGAGAAGCAGCTTGGCTTTCTTGTGCATTACGGTCTGAACAGGACATGAATTCAGGTCACTGAGTATGAAGTCCAAGCGCTACACAGCTGAGCGCGCTCCTAGAAGTCACCCCACTGTCTTGGAGAGGGTGACCCAGAAGATGGCCACCCCGTCTACACCGCTGGACACAGAAGAGAAAAATGCATGCCTCGCTCTCAGAGACATAAATATTCACAACTAAAATAACACAGACGTCATAAATTCTGCAGCACAGACCAAGACAAACACAAAGCAGAGCTCAGCCTGCAGCACAGTCGCCGCCCTTCGCAGTCACTCCGAGAGGCGAGGGCACCACTGACCGCCGGAGCCGTGGGCGTGAGACGGGCCGGGTCAGACCAGGCGCAGGCGCAGGAGCGTCCCGCCCTCGTCTGCAGGCTGCAGCCTGCTAATGCAGCCCAGATAAAATCACTTCCTTGGCAACCCCGACGTGCTGGTGAGTCAGGCCGAGCTGGCAGGCGGCTGGGCTGCGGGCCCCCCTCACACGTGCAGCTGCTTAGCTGCGTCTTCCGGGCCCTGGCTGGGCGCAGCCCTTCCTCAAGCCTGAGCGCTTTTTCCATGTTCCCTAAAATCGCTCCGCTTACAAGTATGGAAATTTCACACAGTGCATAATGATCGCAACACGGGGGCCAAACAGGCTCACTTAAACCGTTACTAAACTGGCCGTTAAATCTCAAGACTGTAAGTGAGAAAGAGATGCAAAAATCACTCATAATGTTCACTTGTTCAACCCCAGCCTCTCTCCTCTAATGAATCAACAGTTTTCTTCTGTCCTCCTGAATGATGAGATCACACAAACTCTCTGCATCCACGATTTTCTGTAAATAACACAGCCATGAAACTTGGGGAGAATCCCAAACGCAGGCAGAGAGGCCCTGCAGGCCCTGGGCGCCGCGGCCCTCCACCCTGGGTGAGTGGCCAGCGGCTGCGCGTCCCGCCGGGAGCGGCGTCCTCCCCAAGCCGAGGCCACCACCCCGGCGGAGAAGCGCACGTTTTCCAAGCGCAAGCTGCCTACCGAGTTTGAGGCCTTTCACTAGTGTACGGCCCTGTGTTTCGTCATCACAGCAAACTTGTTCGATGTATGTGACTCTGGCTGTTATGCTGACAGAGGGAGTGGGACAGAGAGAATACTGTTCCAGGTTACAAAAAATACAAACAAATGAGGGATCCAGAACGTGACGTCAGGTTCCCTGCGTTAAATTACGTAGGCGTCTCTAAGCCCTGCAGAGAAATCAGCCAACTAGAAGGGAAAGGATTAGTGTAGAAAAGTGATCAGACACCTACCCTGAAGGAAGGATAAGGAGGCAGTGCATTTCCTTTGTTCTTATCTTGTAGACCAAGGCCAAGTTCAATAAATTATGAGCAAATAAACAACCATAAAATGCCGCAGTTTTGCCTATTTAAACTTATAACTCAATTAGTCATCGAGCACATATTCACTTCTTGTGGTCTGACCATCTAGTTTGGCTGAAAACATAATAGATATCCTCCAATTTAAGGAGGTACTATGACTCATCATAAGGATTATTTCAGTATTTTGAGACATGGTGGCATAGAGAATTTGGGGGGCCGGTATCATAGAAGGCTCATAAAATACCCTCCCTGAAGGATAGTGCAGTAGTCGTTCTGTGGTGGGAAACAAAGCCCAACACCGCCCTTTACAAAGGAGAAGTTTATTTGGCTCAGTTTGCAGTAGGATCAGTCTGAAGTCAGCTGTCTCCAAGACAGGAAAACATGGCCGACGGACACAGTGGAGGAAATCTGCTCTTTCCACGGCAGCCAGTAAGCGAGGAGAGAAGGAAGAAGCCGGAGACAAGATCTGCCTTGTGAGGCGCGACCCGCCTGCAGTCAGGCCCCTCTCTGAGCGCTCGTCCGGCTGCTGGCTCCCAGCTCCGGCCCACCGTCGAGCAGGGGCCCCGGCACCTTCCCGGCTCAGGAGACTTCTGGAATCTCGCTCTGAACCCCAAGAGGTGGAGCGCAAGTCACCGACTTTCATGGAGGAAACGCTCGACAGGGGAAGGCAGGGGCACAGAGTGGGTGAGGAGGGGAGAAACGGGCAGAGGGGCCGATGGAATCGTAAGGTGAGGCTCATTCTGGCCGCCGTCCGACGAGTACTGAAACTGAGGACACTCGAAGGATCTTGGCGGGAGCTTTTCAGAATCAGATTTTGGAAAAGTCGCATGTCTGCTAATTCCAATTTGACATGGACCTAAGAGCAAGGGAAGGGGGGAAACGCGGGCTCAAGCATCTTGAAGACAAAGTGGTCTCGGGGAACCGCTAGCTGGTCTCCCAGTTAGAAAGGAGCTGAGCTGGAAGACGCGCACATACAAACTTCACGTACAGAAATCTGATTTATTTTTGCTTGATTCTTACTAGTTGTAAAATGTCACTGGTATCCTTGATAATACTTTTAGGAGTATCAAAGAAGATAAAATTTTAAGCATTGCTTTAAAATTCAAATGGTTTCTAATCATTTTAATAAAAATTTGATTGGCTTCTCAAATTTTAGTGCTGTACTGAAACTATACAAAAGGAATAAAGAATACAGAAATACATTTAAGAATTTATTTTGCAAATAATGTGGACTGGGGAAAAATAGGAAATTATCCTTTTAAGACTATTTTGCATGGACCCCAAATCCTCTGCCAGCCATATGTTCGTTACTCTCTGAATATTTGGTAAGTGAATGACCACTGTCATATTCTTATTACCCAGAAATATATATTTCTAGGAGAGTAAATACATAAAGCAGAAGGAAGGGGGGAGAAAGGAGAATACAATGAGAAGAGGCAATACACAAAGACTGGTGGAAACTGCATTATCACAGTAAATTTTGATAACATAGTACGTCCTCATAGTGCCAAAACAACGAAGTGTCACTGGCTCCATTTTGTAGGGAAAGACACACAAATTCACAAGCAGAACGTCAAGATTACATGGTCAGTAACTGGCCAGATCAGAGCTAGAACCTGAAGTCAGGACACAAGTCCGCGCTTGCTCCCGGCTCTGCACCGCTGTTATTAATTAGGGGGTATGGGGAGTCTGAGGGGCAAATATTCTTTCAGAGTCGGACTCAGAACCCCAGGCTCTGCGAGGCCAGTGGACTCCAGCCAGGCAGTTCGAAGAGCTGGGACGCGGGGCCAGCAGGAGCGCTGTGCCGCCCGGAGTCAGGAGCCTGGCAAAGGCAGAGCTGGGCCCAGAGCATCTTCCAATGTATGGTTCATTACGAAACTTGGGACTCTTTTTAATTTTATTTTTAACAGCACATGGTGTGTAAAGTTGTATCTGTATACTGGAAAATACATTTAGAATTCTCTCCAGCTTTGTGTGTCCTCTGTGGATTTCTGAGACGGGCTCACCCCTCAAAACAGGCTGGACCAGTGAGTGGTTTCTGGGTGAAGATCCTGTGACGGGCAGTGCCCACAGACAGTGCGGGCGTCCAGCGTTCCTCACAGGAAAGGGCGCCACAGAGGCACGGTGGCCCTACGTTCAGCCTTTGAACTTAAAATTACTTTCACAAACAGTTTCTGGGTACGAGCGAGGCATCCTGAGCCTCGAGTAGCCCTGGCCGAGGAGCCCTCGCTGTGGCCCCTCCGCTGCTGTTAGCCAAGGTGCTCTGGCTCTTAGATGGCAAACTTCTAAGACCAAAGCTGCTCAGCAAATTTGCTGGAGGACTCTCCTGCTGCAGAGTCAGAAGTTGATATTGTATTTGGTGAACAAGAGTAGAGAAACTCTTGCTTTGACTTTTTCCATTTATTTGTGTCTTTGTCTGGTCACCTTCTTCACACCGTCAGCAGAAGCGGGGGACTCTGGCTTAGAAGGGGGCTTCCATTTTGCACAGGTCAGAGCTCCCCTTGACAGCCCAGACAGAGGCACAATGCGCGGAGACGCACTGGCATATGGTGGGTAGACTCTTGCCACATTATGTAATCACTGCACTGAGTCTAAGCCTTGACACTACGTGCGGTGTGCTAGCTGTGCCACCTAGGGTACATTACCCAGTTATTCTCAATGAACTAGTAGTGGTGACTATTGTACAATTACCTATTTCCTAGGAATAGTGTGAAAATTAAATCAGTTGAAAGAATATGGTACTTTGAATACATTGAACAGACTGAGAATTCAACAAATGTTTACAGTTTTTCTCCACTTACTAGATGAAGAGACAGATTTAAGGAAGTTAACTAGATTTTTAAATAGAGGAGCTGAGGTTTAACCCTTGGCAATCTGATTCGCACGGTTCGCACTCCAAACATCTGCACTGCAGGTCTACACTGAACCCCACAACCATTGAAGAGCTGGCACAGACCTGTCTCCAGCTCCGGAACAGTAGGGTGACACGTAATTGGAGCTCGAAGGCTTCTTTGTGGATTGAACGGGAAAGGCAGCTCTGTTCGGAGATTCCCACGGCACTCTCTGAACAGGGCGGAGACACTGATTTAAATCCCCGCAAATGCTGGAGATGGAACTGGAGGCCGACTCAGGATCTGATACGGGAAACTCTGCCTTCTAAAGCCTGGCTGAGCTGGAGTTTTGAAAGGCGGAAACATACTCTCCTTTGCCTTCTATTTGCTCTTGAGTTTCGAGCCTGGGCTTGAGGACAGCCTGCTCTAAGTGTGGGCTGAGCGTAGACGTTGGATGTGCAGGTTTCCTTTGCTGTGCTAAATGTGGAATTTGATCTCTGCCTGAGACATTCATGTTTGGGCTGCCTTGGCTGGGCAGTCGGCCTGGGCACTAAGAGGACAAGCTGTGGCAAACAGCAAATAACCTACCCTAACCTGGGCACTCACCTACGACTTCTAAGGTGCGTTTGGCAACAGCTGCAGCTGAAGTTTTCATAATAAGTAAAAGTAATGAGTCCAGATTTTATAGGAGCAGACACACCATGCTTTTCTCTTCATTATTTTTATTACATGGGCAGGCCGAGCCAAGGTTTTCTGGGCTTCAGCCGTGTTTCCAGCTTTGCTTTCCTCTGTCCCCCAAAACTGGCACTCAGTACTGCATGACAGAGTTGACCGAGAAGCAATCGCCAAGCCTTCCTTGGGGGACCCAGTCAGGCCTAAGTGAAAACCGGGGTGGCCAGCTCCAGGACAGCGAAACTTTGGGAGCAGCTTTGCAGGGAGGACAGGCTGCCAGGAGCCCTCCTCTTTGAGCTTGGGTACTTGATTAGTTGTTCCAGAATGTTGTGTTCTCTGCTCAGCTTCCAGAAAGCTGTGTGTGCTGCTCATGGCTTTGTGATCACTTTTTGATTTGTGCCTTTATTTTTACTCCAGGAATTGAACTTGGTTAGCTCGATTCTTTCCGAAAACCCCTCGTGCGGTCAGTGCAGGCCATCTAAGTGAAGCCCTGTCGGCAGGAGCTGCCAGGCAGCGTTATTCCCTCCTGTGGGTCTGGCCACGTTTGTGCTCATCAGCTCCCTTTCCAGCACCCTGAGGCCGAGCCCAGCCCATCCGGGTCTCTGACAGAGCTGGCTTAGTGCTGATCTTCGTGCACTGCTTCTGGAGCTCTGTCCTCTGACGTGCGACATGTTAGGGGTCACGGGGGGCGTTGGCTTGAGAAAGCTGAGGATGACAAAGACAAGACCCGACAGGCTGGCCTCTTTCACTGACCTCTACTCCCAGCTCTCCGTGTGACTGGAGAGTAATTACAAAATTCTCCAGGTCCTGAAATATCCCAGAGTTTCCAAAGTATCTGAATATACTTTTATTTGTCTGGGCTTCAGGGTTTTTACATAATGTGGATACTGGACTCAGTATGTGCAACATGCGTGCTCTGAGATTTTCATCCCTTGGCCCAACACAGAACTTTCTTAACCTCACAGAAATATCACAAATAAGAAAACACACAGGCAAAGTTGTCATAACTCTACTTTATTCCCAAATGTGATCATTTTCAAGAAAATTTTTAACTTCTAAACTATCAAAAATATGCCTACAGGAGAGCAATATTAACGTGTGATGTCAGGAAAGAAGAATATTTAGATTTCTAAATCAAAGTTTTGCACATTAGTAGTGGCAGGACTTGTGGGCCAAGGCCCAGGCACAGCCTTCTTTCTCCCGTCCTGGCTCCCAAGCCTAGTCCTGTGACTCCTGCCTCCCTTCCCTTCTCCTCCCATGTCCTTCTGTCCCTTTCTTTCTGTCCTGTGCTTCCAAGTCAGTGTGCCCGCGCTGCCTGTAAGGTGCTGTGCTGTGCGCTGCGCGACCGCGTGTTCGTTCCACACTCGCCCACTGGAGTTTCCCACTCTCTGAAAGCGGATCTCGTCCCTCGAAGCACTTCGTTTACTTTGTGACCGGGCGTGGTAAAACTTTGCCGTTGCGGGCCCGTGACCAGCTGGAGCCACCGTGGAAGGAGACCTGGTCCCCGGCGGCGCAGGGCGCCCTGAGGCGGCTGCAGGCGGCCCCGTGCTGCCGGGTGAGTCCCGTGGGATGTCTGCAGCCCCGCCCGGACGGCACCCCAGACTCGGCCTCTCCGTGACCCCCGCAGCGCGAGGCCGGCCGCGGCGACCCCGTCTGGACGCCCCTGGCGGCCCCGTCTGGAGGCCCCTGGCGGCCCCGTCTGGCCGCCCCTCCCGGCCCCGTCTGGCCGCCCCTCCCGGCCCCGTCCGGAGGCCCCTGGCGGCCCCGCGGAGGTCTCGCGCGCAGCAGCGTGGGCTCGCGGCCCTCCGAGCGCCGCTGGGATGGCCCGGACCGGCATGGACCCCGAGCGGTGCCTGTCGGGCCGCTGAGGCTGCTCAGGGGAACTCGCCGAGGCGCCCAGTCCGGAGCCTCAGGCCCTGACCCCGGCCCGGCGGCCCCGAGGCCGCGAAGCGACGGCCCCCGGCGGGGCAGCACGGCGCGGAGGGAGCGCTCCACTCCAGGGCCCTGGAAAGCCACCAACGCGGGGAGGGGAGCCGGGCGGAGCGAGCCCTGGGCGCCCGATGGGCCGCAGCGCCCTCCGCGGGCCCCTGGCCCGAAGCGCTCGGAGGCCGGGTCACGCGGACGCCCGCAGCTGCCTCACGTGGCCGGGTGGGACCCAGCCACGTGCTCTCCACGGGCGGGGGGGTGGGGCACTGCGGTGACGTCAGCTCTCTGGGCTGCCGCGGTGTCTGGGTTTCTCTGCTCTCCCTAGTGTTATTTAGACTCCGGTTACACTGAATAATATTGGACTTTCTCTTTTCAAATTACCGTTTGGTTTCACTCTCTGGATTGGCCCTAGCGTGACACACGTATCCGTTCCTAAAGGAGAACATAACACTCCTCCTCAAACTGAATTTCATCCGCCTGCAGGAAGCAAGCAAGGACTACACAAAGCAAGCAGCCATTATGTACCTGGAAAAATGGAATAAAGAGCTGAACATAAAATTAAGCCAGGGCAGTGCATAAAGCCTCAGAATTTTTAATGGCATGTTCTTTCTATGATGTATAAATAATGGAGCAATCTAAGGCTCAGTCTTAAACCTTTTTTGTCCACATTTACTGGTTTGGTGCCCTCAACCCCATATCTTTTTAAAAAAATTCAGATGGTCATGACTCCCAAGTTAGCATTCCCACTTTCCACCCGTCTCTTAAACCTCAGCTTCCCACTAAACATCTTTACCTGTGTGTCTAACAGAAGCATCGGAATCACCATCTCTCATCTTTCCAAAACAGGATACATCCCATAATCGTTCTAATCCTCGCTGATAGGAAACTCCACCCTTCAATTCATTCATTATTTCTTGGGGTCATCCTTGGGTCCTCACAATCCTCATTCAGTGTTTCCCCATCTCAACAGCCCCCTCCCCAGATTCCTCAGTGGTGCTTCTGTTCATGGGGCTGCGTTTGTGGATCAGATGGCCGGTGGTAATGGACTTGCCCGGCCGCGTGCCCAGATCACCACGATGCTGACGTGAGTCTTCGTCTCTCCCAGGCGTGTTTTTCTGCACCTGTGTCCTCTTAGCAGACTCACTGTGAAGAAGCACAAGTGATCTTCATGGCGCCGACAGCTCTCCACACGCGGGTTTGAGGAAGGTCACAGGAGGCGCCGTGCACTGCTTCTGAGTAGTAAAGCAAAACTTTGGAGTGCGGTGTCTCCAATAAAGTTAAAGCACAGCTAAAAGATTTATGGAATGTTTCTAGGAGGAATTGGGATTTATTCCCATTCTGGCTACAGAATGCCATATTTTATTGAAAGTTAGGAAGCACCAAACTTATTGCTTTTCAGAGATTACAGTATTGGTGTCATAACACCACGTCTTAAGAAAAGCAGGGAAAGTTATGGCAAGAAGCAATTTTGGAAACAGTGAGGTAGACCTTGGCGAGAACTTTTGAGGATTAGGCGAGTCCCCTGGTCCCAAAGACAGCCTGGGTCACCTTATAAAGGGGAGATTGGCTGAGGAACAAAAAATTCTGAATACAGGGGGGAAGCAAAGGTATGAAGAGTATTATTCTCTTTTAGGGGACAAGTCAACTTCATTCTTGATTGGAGCAAATCTACCAACACGCATGGGACCCACGTGAGTTTCGTTAACTAAGCAGCTGCCGATCAGGGGACCCATCGCGGGTACAGTGTGGTAGGTGCAGCGCGTGTTTCCTGGCTACAACATAGGTAAACATTCTCTCAGCTGCCCGGAATTTTCCTTTTATTGAGTGACTGTTTAGTTGCTCTCAGGAATCTCCCTGGGCATAAGGGAGCTGCCTTTCCCGAGGCTAAATCTTCCCCCTGCCCCACGGCAACCCCGAAACAGCCTTCTTCCAATTTTTGGTTAATATGGGGAGAAAGATTGTGTGGGCCAATGAACGTTCTACTTCTAGAGCCCTGAGCAGTAGACTGAGGCCTCAATTGCAACTGTATCTGACTACAACTTAAAAAAAAAAACACGGCTCCACATCAAGATCTGTTTCTCGAGAAGGTGGATGAAAGATGCGATAAATATATAGAAAGCTCTTGCAAGTGCTTCCTTCTGGACTGCAGGCTGATTCAACAGCAAGAGCCCTTCGTCCTGGACTCTATGATAGAGGGCATTTCGAATCTTCTTAAATTTTCATCTAAACTTTTGATTTATTAAGGAAGAGTAAGAGAAGCTGAAGTGGAGAGGACACGCCAAGGGTTAGGGCCACTGCGCGTGTCACAGTGGAACGGCAGCCACGGGAGCAAGCGCAGGGGGTGACGCTCAGGTGGGAACCCGCGCAGAGCGCCCCGGACGGCGAGGGCCGAGGCGCAGCCTCCAGCCTGCTCCAGGAAAGCACCTGCCCCTCGCGGAAGGGAGGGTGGAGACGGGAACTCCAGGGGCCAGGAAGGCGGCAGGGAGCAGGGTCAGCGGAAGAGGGAGCCGGCGCGCCAGCAGCTGCGTTCCGATCCGGGCCTCGCTCTCACTCGCCGGGGCCGCGCACAGAGCCGGGGGGAGGTGTGTGGCTGAGCGCGCAGCCCGCTCCTCAGGCCCGCTGCCCGCATCCGGCTCCGCGTGGTCACCCCGGGGAGAGCCGGCCCCGCTCCGGAGTCCCAGCTCCCGGCGTACCGCACCGAGGAACACGAAACCGAGGGGAGTGGCTCTCACCACTTTCCTCAGTGTCCTTAGCATAAATTCGTCTCTGCTCTGTCCTCTTCGGAAATTAGGCTCAGGGTATGGAAGTCACGTACAGCGCATAGAGTGCTACTGTGTGGAGAACAGTCAAGAGGGTCTAACTGTGCCAACTGGTGAAGCCCAAAATAATGTGAGTGACAAATCTGACATTCGTGTTTGGAAAACTTGGTCAGCGAGTATCCACACCAGCGCAGCGCAGACCGGCTCACAGATGTGTTACGGTTTATATCCGTCGCCAAAGGCCCCGCGCGCATGGGCGGGGCTTCCGGTGGCGCTTCTCCACCGGCAAGGTGCTCCCAGGAGACTGCGGCGGAGCTTGGGCCGGGCGCGGGCCCGGGAGGTGCAGCCTCAGGACGAGCGCCGGCTCGCCAGGACACGGCCTGCAGGGCGAGTCTCTCCCTTCATCTCCGTCCCTCCCTCCCCGTTCTTCCCTCCCTCGCTCCCGCTCTCTGTTTTCTGCCTGCCATATCATGAGCTGGTTCTCTACCATGCCACTCTGCCTTACGCAGAAGCAACTGTGGAGTGAAATCTCTACAACTCTAATCAAAAACAAACTTCCACCTCAGAGTTGTAAATGCCAGACATTGTGTCTCGGTGATTAGAAAGTAACTAAAACGGATTTTAGTAATAGGAATGAGGTCATTCCTGTAATACTATCTGACCGTGTGGCTCAGGAGCTGGCTTGTGGGAGGAGAAAAGGCTTGGAGATGCCAGCTAGGGAAGCAGCTCTAGAATACTGTGAGCTGATCTTGATGGGAGATCTGTTAGACTCTTCCCCTAGTCCCAAAATGGCGACCTTCTTCCCACCATGCATAGCTTTCTAGGGCTCTGCCTTCTTCCCATAATGCCCTGCTTCCTGCCAAAACATGGCTGACTTAATCTGCATATTGTCAGTCCCATAGTAAGGACCATCCCTGGTGAAAGAGCACCTCAGTCAGGTGACTTCAGGTACATTTAGAATGCAACCTTCATGGGGCAAGAAAGTCTTCCACTTAGATTGAAGAGAGGGCATGGGAGGCCAGCAGTGCTAAATCTTGGCAGTAGCCTGTATGTACGTCAACAGATGAAGAGACAGAGAAGAGGATACAAATTTAAGAATAGCCTCAAAGTGTCAGGCTTAAGGGTGGTTGATTTTCCCAGAAGGTGAAAACTTTGAGGATTTCGGTATTCCCAAGCTGTCCAAGAGCACCTGTCTGAACAAAAGGAACCCAATTCCACCCTCAGGGTTTATGAGTAGCTTTAAAACTTGGAGCTGGAAGCTAAAGCCAGGCTACTCATTTGTCATAAGGTGCCTGCTTTATTCCCTGTTTTTACCTTTGCTTCATTTTCCAATGACTGCAGGTAGCCTGGTTGCAGAAAATAATATTTAAGTAGTTTTTATTGTGAATCTACTAGTAGCCACTCAACTTTGATTTTTCTTCCAGAATTTTTATTTCTGTACAACTTCCATCTACATCTTCAAGTGGGGACACAGCATGTGTTGTCCAGAGAGGTGAGTTTTTTACTTATAAGTCGTTCACTTCATCCTGAGACCACATACCGCGGCTGTGATTTCATCCTGTCCTGATGCAAAAATGACTGTTCTTGATTTTGCTGCCCAATGATCAATTCAATCCAAGACAGAGCATGGAACAAAGCCTCTCCCTTGGGGCATAAAGCGATTTTGCTGCTTTTCCTCCAGTGTCCTCGTAACGACCAAATTGTACGATTTTCCCCAACACCAGGATTAAATGTGTCATGCTGAGCAGCGCAGCGCTGAGGTTTGCCTCTCACAGCGTGGGAACGACGACAAGACTGAGCTCTCCCGAGGAGCCGTGTCTAGCTCTGAGCCAAGCCGGATGAGGCTGGAGGCCGCCCCCCCGGACCTCGGTCCCCACCGCCCCCACGTCACTCGGGCAACATGGAGGCTGGGCTCTGAGCGTGTTTCCAGACCAAGAATGTAAACAAATCCAGCTTGTGTTGTCAGGGATTGTTTACCAGCAGGGCCTGAACTACGTTCTGCAGAATAACGTGTTAACTCACATATTAAGGACCATCCCGGTGAAAGAGCCCTTCATCAGCTAAGTATGGGCCTTTGGAGCACGATGGCTCTTCCTTGCAGATTCGTAAACACATCAATACGTTACAGGTTCCGGGGGATTTTTACACTGCAGAAAGTAGACATATTTCGTGTTTCCTAAATGTGCCTGAGAACAGAGCCCTTTTATTTCTTGATTTATGACTGTGGAGATCAGAAGAGAAGAGCAAGACTTAACTGACCTCCCCGAGCACCAAGGAGAAAGAGGGCATGAAGCGGCGCTAACGCGCTTCTGGGAAGAGTAAAAACACCTGAGCTGGTTTACGCGGAGAGTGAGAGGAGACCGCTGACTCCTGTGGAGCTGTACCTGGTTGTGCCCACGTCTTGAGTAAAGTCAAGGTGCCCCAGTTGTTTGGGGCTCTATGTCAAAGACGCCCATGAGCCCCTCTTGTTTGTGAGTCTTTTTTTGTCTTCTTCATCCCTTGGTCAGGCTCAACTTCAGCTTGTAGGCTGGTTCCTGTGTAAACCTTCAGGGGCTGAAGCAGAAAATACTCACCATATCTGCTCGTCTTCTTTTTCCAATTACAAAGCTAGAAACACAGCAGATGCCTAACACGTTTGTCAAAATGCAACGAATGCAGAGACGAGTAAAGTCATACCAAGCGGCGCTGAATGTATAGATTTGTACTGTAGATAATTTCCTCCACGGTGGCATTCAGCATCGTCCCACTCCCGTTTACTGAGCTGTGCTCACCGAGAGGCTCTGTCGGCCGGGCCCCTCAGAGTCCAGCACGAGACGGAGGTGACCACTTCACCCGTGGGTCTGACAAGCGGGGCAGAGGAAAGAAGCGGAGTCCCTGGAGAGGGGCAGCTGAGCTGAGTGTTAGGTGACACGTCCGCGTTCGCAGATGTTTGCAGGGCACACCAGAGAGTCTTCACGCTATGGCCTTGCCCTTCTTGGGCAGAGTAAGCGCTCAGATGTACTTTATGTTTTGAAGATCAAATAGTGTATCAGAAATGTGCTGTCGGACAAGTGGAGTCATCTCATACTCCCGCACAGCAGACAACATGGGGACATTGTCCAGCTCACATAAATGCAAAACACAAGCCATAAACCAAAGTTTGAAACGTGTATTTAACAATTAAGTTTAAGTTTAAAAACAAATGTCTTTGAAGGGCTCTGGCGTCCTCATTACAGGAGTTTTAGTGACGCCACAAGTGCAGCTTCTCAAAACCGAAGAGCAGCTTCCTTCCCAGAGCCTGTTTTTCCCTGAACTTCCAGAATCTGGTTTTGGCTTTTTCCCTTGTTCCCTGTCTTCTACTTTGTACTGTACATATTGGGTTTTTCATATAAGAATAACCGTGCAATACTTCAACTGTGTGTCTGATTTACTTCACTTAACATTAAGGCCACAAGACACATCCATTTTCCTACAAATGCCTGAAATTGGTCCTTCTTGCAACAGAGTAGTCCTCTGCTGTGTGTAAATACCACATTTTCTTTACTCATTCATCTGTACGTGACATGTATAGGCTGCTTCCAAGATTCAGGTGTCATTAACCGTGCTGCTGTGAACTTGGGTAACCATGTATCACTGTAATATGATAGTTAATCTTTGGGGAAGATACCTAAAAGAGGAACGGGTGGGTCAAATGGAATTTCTATTTTCCGTATTTTGAGAACTAGCCATACTCATTTCCACAGTGATTGCATTAGTTTATACTCCTACAAACAATGTAGAACATTTCCTTCTTCCTGGCGGCATCTCTAGGACTTGTTATTATTTAATTTCTTTCTTTTCATATTTTAATTTTGTTAGTACATTTTTGCAATCCATGTAGTTTACAACGGTCCTCGAGTGAGGGTATATGTACATATTACAGCTTGATTTCTTTTTTAATCCCTTCCCTTCCCTCCTCCACTGAATCTTCTTTACTCAGTTTTGTTCTTCTTGATATTCCCGTCCATGTTTATGACATATAATGTTCACATTTATTTAGGTCATTAGGCTCCTGTACATGGCATATCTTTATTCTACTTGATTTCTTGATGGCAGCCATTCTTTCCGGAGTGGAATGAAATATTGTTGTTATTTTCATTTGCATTTCTCTAATGGCCAGAGATGCTGAACATTTTAAAAATATATTCATTGGACCTTTGTATTTCTTCATATTTGAAATGTCTATTCATTTCAGGTGACCTTTTTGATTGGGTTGTTAAATTTGGGAAGCCTACTTATTTTGTGTTATTTATATATTCTAGATATTAATCTTTTTTCCGAGGAGTAACTGAAAAATCTTTTTTCCTATTCTGTACATTGTCTCTTTACTCTCGGTAACTTCCTTTGTTGTGCAGAAGCCTTTTAATTTGATGTGATTGCACCTGACTATTCATATGATTTCTCGTGGAATACAGGTTCTGTTCAGAAAGTTCGCCTCGTCTACATCTTCAAGAGTTTTACCTATTTTGTCATCCATCAGGCTGTTTGCGTTTGAATATTTAAATCTTTGTGCCATTTTGATTTTGGTTTAGTGTGTAATGAAATTTATGGGTCTCGGTTAATTTTCAAAGTGTAGATACCCGGTTTCCCCAGCACCAGTTGTTAAAGTGGCTATTTTTCCTCAATACAAGGTCTGTCATAAGTTATATGTGTCAAGGGGTGAAAGAGTCCTTTATAAATAAAAAAATTAGGAATTTTACTTACTTATAACTTTGACTATCTGGCTGTCTTCCAACCCAGACTGGAAGTTTCATCACTTGATTCATTTGTTCAGTAATGTTGAATTCGTATCCCCTGAAAGACTGTGTGCTATGGTCACAGGGCGCAATCTGATACTATCTCACGAACTTCCACCCACTCACGACTATCAAGCACGTCCCATGCAGCGTTCAAACTCAAACCACAGGAAGCAGCCCTCCCCCAATAATGGAAGCTCCTTGTCACAAATTCCTACACGATGTATCAATATTGAGCACCCCATTCTGGGGTTCCCTCCTTTATGACCCACCTTCCAATCCACCGCTGTCCATTTTGTCCCGCTTCTTGGTTAGATACAAGCCCACCCCATTAAACGTGTGTGTTCTGTCTAAAGAATCACTGACTGAATCTCCCCTCTACCCCTTTACCCAGTGATTTGTCCTCCAGGCAGCCCTTAATTATCATTCAGCTTGGCACATCATCAAAGAATCAACCCCAATACCATATGGTCCTGAAGTCTACCTTCACAGAGCTTCTGTTCACACGCTTGTGCCACTATTTACACACACATCTTCTGATTTGCACTGGATCTCTGTGGTCATCTTAGCCTCTGATTCAGTGATAAGCCCTTTGAATACAGACAGAAAGAGCACCTCTTGTTTTCTTATCTATAACTGGTACTTCACAAACTAAATTAAAGCTAGACATCTGCCAGTACCCATAAATAATAGTAAAAGTAGCAAAGTTGAAGAGGAGAATACAAATATTTGAAGGGCCAGCCATCTTAGAAGAGGTAAGACTCAGCATTAGGACACTCCAACGTTAATGTCCCTGAGTCACCTGAGGATCTTCTTAAGCCCATGTCCCGGGCCATAAGATTAGATTATTTGGATCTTCACTCACTATCCTAAGCACAGGCGGACAAATTTGTGTTTCTGACAAAGGCTTACAAGCTGCCGCGGCTGCGGCTGTGGCCCAGGGAGTCACACAGTGGGCAGCAGCGGTTTAAGGGTGAGAGAGAGGCCAGGTGCCTGATGTAAAATTACGCTACCATCTTTGTTGGCTTTCTGATATTCACTTGTTAAATGACAGAGCCTCAACTTCCTCCCCTGTAAAACCATAGTAATAACAGAACCCATAGATCTTATAAGAAATAAATGAATCTGATGCTGGAAAAAATAAAAGGCAGTGGAGGGAAGGGGAGAGGGAAATTGAAAATAAACGCAAGCAATTCAGTTTTTATAAGAATGTGAGATTTGACATTTGAATGTCATCGAAGGTTAATTTAGAGCATGTGCCAAATTAGTACATAAAGAGGTACATATATGTACCAACTCCCCACAGTGAATGTAATCATTATGCAAACATGTACTGTTAGTGGTCAAAACAGGACGGAACCCCTTGAGAGAGACGCACTAACTAAAGTAGCTGATCTCTAAAGCGAGTTCTGATGGCACGCCAGGCCTCGCATGTGCTCAGAAAGTGTGTCTGTGTATTTTGTGGTACAAAGGAGTCAAAAAACTCCTAAAGAGCATTGGTCATCAGTCTACAGCCTGCAGGAGAAATCTGGCTCATAGAGTGTTTTGGTAATGCTGGGAACTAAGAATAGTTTTCTATGTTTTAAATCTTTGAAGGATATCAAAAAAAGGATATTTTATAAAGCATGGAACTTATGTAAAATTCAAATTTATGTTCATAAATGCAACATTGTTGGGTCACAGCCATATTTCCATTTTCACGTTGGCTGTGGACGCCTCTGCACCAGGGTGGGAGATCTGAGCAGTCCGAGGGCAAAACCCAAGTCCACGGAGCCCGAGATGTCTCCTCATAGTGGAGGGCCCAACCCCTCGGAGATCCGGCTCCCGGGGCGCTGTGGTGACCACAGCTGTGAGCGCTTCTGCTTTTTATTTCTTTTTTACCTTAGCAATGATGTTCAGTGGCTACAGTTAAAGGGTACAAAATTGATTAAAGCTTCTTGGAAACTAATAATTAGAATCGAGAAATAAGATGAATGAGTGATAAATGATAAAACAATTAACCATCCAAGTTCCTCAACCCAGCAAATGCTACTAGATATCCCAACCCACTTTTAAAAACAGGATTTATCTGCCGGGTGTGGTGGCTCACGCCTGTAATACCAGCACTCGGGAGGCAGAGGCAGGAGGATTGCTGAGTTCGAGGCTTGCCTGGACTACAAACTGAGCTTAGAGCCAGCCTGAACTACAAAGCAAGACCCTGTCTCAAAAAAAAAAAAAAAAAAGAAAAGAAACCAGGATTTATCTGCCGGGCGTGGTGGCTCACGTCTGTAATCCCAGCACTTGGGAGGCAGAGACAGGAGGATTGCTGAGTTCAAGGCTTGCCTGGACTATATAGTGAGCTCAGGGCTGCCTGAACTATACAGCAAGACTCTGTCTCAGAACAAAACAAAAAAAGAAAAACCCCAGGATTTATCATTCTTTTCTGATTACAAAAGCAATGCAATTTTATGGCACTTAAAGAATGCAAAAACGCCTACAGAATGATCATATCTTCAGTTTTAGAGATAACCATGTTTAAATAATTTTTAAAAATTGTAATTTTATTTTACAAAACATTTTTAAGCACGATACTTCTCTAATATCTTCATATATTCTTAGAAAACATTGAATTTAATGGCTAACCATGTTTCATCAACTGAATTTACCACAAATCATTTAATCATTACTTTCATATTCAATTTTACATTAACATTTTGGTATTATCTTTCAAAATGCAAAAATTAAAAAAAAAAACTTGCTCACATCAGTGATTTCTTTTTCCTGGTATAAATTACTACCAAAATTTTTTTTGTAAGAATTTGGGCTGCTTTTAAAGGACATAAAAAAATCTGAGACAAAAGTAACTCTACGTACATGTGTGCATGCATGTGTTTGTGTATGTGTTTCTCTTGTAATTGTTTTAAGTATTTTAAAACAGTACCAATTTGGGGAATATCTACCCAGCATCAGTCTCATGAAATGACGTGGCCTTTTTTTCCATATTGCCACTTTAAAACCACTACTGTTAAAACAAGAAAAAGAATTCCCCTTTCCTTAAAAAAAGACAGCAATAATCTTATCAAAAATATTTTATTTACAAAACAATCAATTATACTATACATCCTATACTGAAAATACATTGAATAATTGCTAAAATAAATACAGGCAATTAATTCAATTTTTATAAGAAGGAGAGATTTGACATTCGAATGTTATAAAAGCTTAACTTAGAACATAAATAGTTAAAAAGGCAAACTCAAGTTTTAGTCTCACTTCTCGGCATGGTACATCTATGTCTCACAAGCTCTGGACTCAATGAAAGTCAGAGTTTCAGAATGTGAACGTACCTTTTTGTTCTCAGAAGGTAGAATGTGCAGCTTTTTCTCAGAATAAATGTAATATAGGTGTCTGCAGAAAAGGAGGCGAAAGGCAGAAATGTCTCCGTGTGCTGCTACCCAGTGTCCTTCAGCTGTCTGTGTGCAGCTGGCTTTGAGCACAGGCCCGCACGGCTACGCGGCAAGAGCGACTCCTACAGGCCAAGCCCAGTCACTGAGGCGCCACAGAAATCGACGAGTCACGTTTACGGACCGGGTTCATCCTTCCTACACAGGCCAATTCTTGGCCTATTTATTGGACCCTGATATCGTTTCTACTACACAGACATTTTTATGGACGCCAGGAACAGAAGAAACGCAGCCATGGTCTGCGCAGTTTGGAAGAAACCTCCGTAGAAGGTAAAGCAACCTCAATCTGTCAGTTTTGAATCTGTACGCTTTGGAACTGTGAGAATTTATCCAATTCACTCATGTAAACATTACACAAACTAGTAATGTGGAATTGGCAAGCAAAAAAATAGACAGGTGAAACACATACGAAAGAGGCACTGTGTCGTATTCGTCCAAATTACACGGGCGAGCGTTCTACTTGTCAACGCCTTGGCTTGGGAGAACCTGCGGGAATTTCTAAAGATCATTCACCTTGATACTCGGGCTTTGTCCAGTGCCGCATACCTACTGTCTCCTTTCAATGGCTAGCCTACCTTCTAAAAACCTGCGTGGAAAAATTGCACTCTTCTACCCCTTTGGCCTTAATTTTCAATGATTTATTCTTGTTCACAAGTAATATGTATGTTTACTCCCAAAGTGTGACAGGTATGTTGGCTTTTTCCAAAATAAATGAAAATAAAGTTAAAATATTGAAAGTTTTCAAAGATCTTCACAGAAATAAACTATTCAATTTTAAAAGGTAGAAAGATAAAAAACATTTTATTCTATCATAAAAATATCAGTCAACCAAGCTTCACATTTTGGGCAGGTATTTTTTAAGAATGAATTTTTTCATAATCTATTTTATTAAAAAAAGAAGAACAAGTGTATTTCGGCAGAAAAGTGAAATATAGACGATGTAAAACTTGTTTTAAAAATTGGCATACAAAATTTTAAAACACAGTACAATTATATCAAAATACAGCACAGCCAATGGCCTTTAAGATTTCCTTTGGCATTTCATTTGGTATCATTAAAAGAGAAAATCATTCCAAAAAGTAGCTATCAGAGAGTCTGTCAGTTAGGTTGTATGGGCTGAAAGAACTTTTCCTAGAGTTTCCCAAACCATTCTCTTCCATGACAACCCGCAGAAAGCCGGCTGGTGAGGTATATAGGGCAACACTGTCAGGCGGACGCACAGTGAGGGACAGAGTGCGTAAACCAGGGGTTCAGTCCGTTCTCCTAGACACGACAGGTCACACCAGAGGTCTCCTTCCTGACGCATCGTTTACTTTGGCAGAACCAACATGAACCCGTAGAAGTGTCTTTGTTCGAGTCCCAGCAGCAGTGATATGTCTTCCTGATGGCATCAGCTGTGGCCACAAACTGCACGCCCTGGAGGAAGCCGCGGGAGTGTGGCTGAGCGCGGAGCCAGGCGCGGTCACACGTCCAGCACCATGTCATACTGCTGCCCCTTCTTCCGCCGGCCACACTTACTGATGAGGACCACATACAGCGTCAGCAGCATGACCCAGTAGCATGCGTAGACCAGTGTCCCGACAATTAACACGGTCTGTTTGGATTCGGAAAATGGCTTTTTAGATTCCTTATAAATGGTGAAAATCACACCGCCCAGCAGAATCGTAAACCAGACTGACACCGGGATGAGGCCTATGAAGTTGACGACGATGGTTTTCCTGCCGGAAGTGCCCCACCCGGCCTTGTTTATGGTCGCGATCGCAAACATTTTGGCAGGAAGCAAACTTGACATGTACAGCACTGAGTAGAGGGACATGAAGACCATGACGACGTTTCCTCTGAGGCAGCTGGCAAAAGACGATTTTATGAGACCTACTAGCTGGACTGTTAGCAAGAAGAGCAGGATGTTCCAGATTTTGCCCCTGTAGAAGAGCTGAATCACGGTGGCGATGAGAAAGAAAGGGAAGAAGCCGGTGATGACCGCCTCGTAGGTCATCCACAGGTGGTGCTTGTGGAACCACATGGCGTTGTACAGCCACTCCCGGAAGTAGGACTTGCTCCAGCGCGTCTGCTGGTTCAGCCACCGGAGGTACTCGGTCGGGGTCTCCGTGAGGCACTTGGAGCGCGCTGTGTACTTGGTGGCGTAACCCAGACTCAGCACCCGGTTCGTCAGGTGCCTGTCGTCGCCGAAGCTGCACTGGTTGCCCATGAACTCCTGGTTGTACCAGTCTTCCACAAACTCGTGCAGCAGGGAGTTTCTGTACATCCCCAGAGGCCCGCTGATGCACTGCACGCACCCGAAGTAGGACTGGCAGGCCCTTTCTATATTAAAAGCCATCCAGTATCTCACGCTGCTGAGGAAGGAGATCCAGGAATCATACTTGTTTAAAATCTGCAAGGAAAACAAACCACAAAGGAAACCTTTAGCTGCAGAAACCAAGCCAACCTGAGCCAGCCCGGATGAGCACTTAGGGTGAGATCCGCTGCTCTGCGTCCCCAGCGCGGTGTCTTTCCTTTTGCCAAGGTCACCTCTGCCCTCCCTGGGCCTCGGGCTCTCCCTGGCGTGCGCGTCTGGCCACAGGCTCCCCGCGCGCGGTCCCGGCCCTGCCGCTCTGGAAGCCCGCGGCCCGACCCCCCTCCTTTGCTGCTCTCCCCGGGGCCAGTGATCAGAGCCTCGGCTCCGGCCGCCCCACAGATCTGAACGCTGAAACGCGGCCTTCCCGAAGACTGTTAAGAGCGCCAAGCTTCCTCCTCGGCGGTGTCTGCTCTCCTCTCGGTCTCCTTTGAACGCCATCTCCCTCTGGAGCCGCCCGACTTCCCGGCCATCATCAGGCTTCTGCTCTGTGCTTTCCCGACCAATGCGCCGATGCGGAGCGCGGAGGCGGCGGCAGCCTCTGGGGGTCGCTGTGCACCCCCATGACCTTTGCAGGTTGTGCTGAGGCCTGACCTTGTGTCCTCCAGTCACAGGCTCGCTCACTACCCTTTCATACTCCTGCTGTTTTCATCTCAACAAGATTCAAATTTCCTCCATCGACTGTTCACAAATGATTTCTCTATTGCTCTTAAAAGATGGGTCCTATTGGAAAACTCACTTACTAACCTTTTCCTTTCTCACTAGTATAAATTCGAACTGTTTCTCTTTCCTACTTTTGTTTTTCATTTGTATCTTTTACTCCCACAACTTGGCCAGGATTTAAACACAGAGGTGTGAGACGTGCGCTATTTCCTGGTATCACACTGCATTTCTCTACTCTTTAATTAATTGAATTCCAATGTGAAATTGGAGCAGAACTTTGAACGTTAAGTTTTGGGCCCAAGAAAAGACATTAGACATCTATGTCATATTGTACATAATTTATCAGCCACTGTAGATATAGGTTATGGTTATACTCCAGCAAGAAAACCATAAATGGCGTTAACTTAGATAGGAAAGGAGGTGATACCAGGCACAAGCATCAGGGACAATACTCAACCCAGAAATAGTGCAAAGAGAGCATCTATCTCGCAACTCAAAATGAATAAGATTTCAAATGTCTCATGCAGAAATGAAGCTCTATGCACCTGGACGTCTCCCCCAACGCCTCCCACCATGGGGTCTTCCTCTAAAACTTTCACCATCTCCACGGATGAGGCAGGGTCAAGCATGGTATCTGAATCACACACCTGTAAAGAGGAGAGCAGAAAACAGGTTAAGCAAAGGAAGAGCTGGGTCACACTGGGCGTGTGTGCCGCCCTCAGCCTGCCTGTGACAAGCATGCCAGGGAGACGGACCGCTCAGGGCCGAGAGGACTGTCTGTCAGCAGCCTGCATAGGCCGCAGTGCTGCAGGGAGAAAAGCTAAAGTGACTCTTGGGGTATGAAGTGTCGGGAAGCAGTTTGTTCAGGTTTGGCAAAGAGGTCCCAAATTCTGGCAACGCGAGGCTCACGTCCTCCGATACACTAAGCTTGGCAGACTCAAAGATAGCTTTTCTTATCGAGTGACTTAAAGAAGTCTTTAATTAGCTTGTCTCATAGTCCTGTATAATAAAATAAGTGGTATATATCCATAGTGGTACACTGAAGGGAAGATACAGTTAATAAGGATTTTCTAACATGTAGGGTGAATGTAAGAATGGAGAGAAATTCTGTAGGACAATAGATAAAAGAAAGCATTTTACACAAAAAGTAAAGGAAGAGCAGTTCTTCCATAGGCGACTGAAGAGCTCGGAAGCAGCTGCTCATGTCCGTCCTCTACAAACAGCTGACACCAACCGCAGGAAGGGAGCAGCGGGGCCTTCAGACTCCAGGGTGTGAACTGCTCGCCTAGGCTCTGGAGTTTAGGAATCACCATGAGCTACTCCACAAGGGAAACTATTATTATTCTTGAAAACAATCCTTATAAGGGGCTGGTGCTGAATGCAAGCCAACTACAACGCTTCAAAAGCTGCCGGAGCCCACTGGTATCTGTCTGCCCGGCAGACACCCCCGTCGGAGGCCACAGGCGGAGGCCGTGCACAGCACCTTCCGGAGGGGTAAAGCAGGCGAGTGAAGCCACACGGCACCTGTTCGCCCCCAGAGCTGGGGCTAAGCACGGAGCTCCTCCCCATCTGGAGAAACGGGCTTCGCAGCGGTGCGCCTTGGTTTGGGGCTTCTCCTGGACCCCGAGGGAGACGGCTCCTCCGGGCAGGGCGCGCGCTCTGCGCAGGGCGGCGGGCACGGACGCATCCTCTGCAGGCAGCACACCCCCAGAACCGTGTGGAGGAGCGGGGATCAGGCCGCACGCCCGCTCTGAGGGCAGGAGCTCGCGCCCGGGCGGGAGCCCTCTGCACGGACGCAGAAGGCCAGGAGGCAGAGGTGCCCCTCCCTGCCGCCTGGGTTCAGAGGTGTCGACGCTGAGCCTGCGGGAGGAAGGCTGTGCCCGCTCCGGGCTGAGGCGCCCTCGGCCCTGGCGCCCCTGCGGAGCTGGGTGGTCAGGGCAGCAGGCCTCCCTCCTGCCCACTGTGAGAAGCTTGTGAGGTCCTCTGCAGGCCGCCACCAGGCCCCGATTTCTCAGCTTCCACAGCTGTGAGGGGACAAACTTCTATGCAAAGCGCGCAGTCCCAGCAGTGCGCGGAGCGGCTCCCTGGGCACCGGTTCTGGGGACGCAGCACCCGGCGCTGCGGTGAGGCCCTTCTGGAGAAAGGCGGGACGTGCCGGGGACGCTGGCCGCACGCCCCGCCTCACTTCTCAGGCTGCCAGTCAGCCTGGCTCACTATCTGGACTGAATCGAGAAATAAGAGTGGCCGCAGAGAAGTCACGCCATCAAGAACGGGCACAAACAGGATGTGCCTCGACCTCACTGCCACCTGCCTGGTGAGGGGAAAGGCTGGCACCACCCTAAGCTGGCTTTTCAGAGCCCCGTTGTCAGCAGCACATGACTGTATTTCTAACCAAAAGTAACTTAACTCCTCTCTGATTCGTCTACAAAAATAACGGAAATAAACTAGGCCAGCGATCTGTGGAAATGTGAAGGCCCGGAAGCTGAAGAGATCAGATACATGTAGCACAAGCCCAGGCTCAAGTTTTCACAGGTTTCTCTTTCAACTTCACTAAAAACTGTTTTTCCTGGGGCTGGAGATTTAGTTCAGTGGTTCCAGCGCCTGCCCAGCAAGCACAAGGTCCCTGGTTCGATCCCGGTAATCACATACAATACTGGACATGGTGACTCACGCCCACCAGCAATCAGTACCACATACCACAATGCTGGCGGCTCACGCCTGTCATCCCAGCACTCGGGAGGCAGAGGCAGGAAGATTGCTGAGTTCCAGGCTTGTCTGGGCTACATAGTGAGCTCAGGGCCGGCCTGAACTACAAAGGGAGACCCTGTCTCAAAACAACAAACAAGCAAATAAAAAAAAAAAAACCTGTTTTTCCTAGTGAGAATGCTAGTAAAAATAGTAATTTAAAGGAATCATTAGAATATAGGACTGAAGCGGTGCGGGACCACTAGTTATAAAAAGTGGCGCACCACCCTGTTGACTTAACCACTTTTAGTAACTTGGAGGTTAGCACTCTAGACTTGAAAACTTCACTTTACTTATTTAAAATATTCATTTTCTAAATAAAAGCATCATTTGGGGCATTTAATTTGAATTCAGCATCGTCTCATTTATCTTTATACCAGAAAACAGGATTTTGGTCATACTGGGTCTGAACGCAAACACCTTCAAGCCTCCGAAGGCAGCACGGTCAGCGGCCGCCTTCCGTCCGCGGCCCGGCCTGTCCCTGGTTTGAGGAGGCCGCCCGTGGGGCCGGAAGCCGTGGCGAGAACGCAGCCCAGCGCAGCAGGGATCCTGCCCCGGGAAGCGGCATCTCGACTTCAAGGCCACCCCCTCCTGTATTTACTCAAGCCGGGAAAAGTAAAGCCAGCAAGCTAAAATAAGACTAAGCACAACAGGAAGGGAGCGACCCAGAGTGCCTGTTCAAATAACCCCACCCGCCTGCGAGCAGCGGGCCGGGCCGGCTCTGCAAGGCCTGCTCTCCAGGCCCTCCGGAGGCCCGCAGGCCCGGGGCGCTCTCCCGGGTCCCCAGAGCAGCGGGCCGGGGCGGCTCTGCGAGGCCGGCTCTCCAGGCCCTCCGGAGGCCCGCAGGCCCGGGGCCCCCTCCCGGGTCCCCAGAGCAGCGGGCCGGGGCGGCTCTGCGAGGCCGGCTCTCCAGGCCCCCCGGAGGCCCGCAGGCCCGGGGCGCTCTCCCGGGTCCCCAGAGCAGCAGGCCGGGCCGGCTCTGCGAGGCCGGCTCTCCAGGCCCTCCGGAGGCCCGCAGGCCGGGGGCCCCCTCCCGGGTCCCCAGAGCAGCGGGCCGGGGCGGCTCTGCGAGGGCCGCCGAGGGCTCGGGAGGTTACTCTGGGGAAGGAAAGTGCTGAGAAACCCCGGGAAGAGAGTCTGTCACACTGAGAGCGCGGAGCGGGAGAGACTGCAGTTTCTGGACAGTGTTTGCTGACTGACTGAAAGCCAGCCAGAAAGCCAGATTTTGTCAGCCTATAAAAGCGTCACCGTGACTTTTACTTATTAGGGTAGAAAGAACCCAGCGTTAGCTCTTGAAATCCATATAGCGGCAAGATCTCCTGCCATTTTGAGCTTATTAATACAAGTATGTGGTTTCATCAGTGTGGGTGCCTGAGCTCTGAGCTCGGGCCTGCGAAGGGGCCACGCCACACTGTGCCGGAACGGACCTCACACAAAGGAAAACTGCAAAGCGTGGGCTAGACGCAGGGAACAGGACTGATGACGCTTTCTGGCCCACACTGAGTGTTCCCGCGGTTCCGCAGCCAGAGACCACCGCCTGCAAGATCCTGCTCTGGAGAGACGGGGAGCAGCAGGGCCTGGTGGAGACGCCGCGCGGACAATCACAGGGGCAGACACGTGAGACCGCCAGCCCCCGCGCCCGCCTCCCTGGCCAGCCAGCAGGGGGAGCTGAGGCCTTCGGGCGCAGTCCAGCCACTGCTTCTTTCATTGTGTCCTGGGGGCTATGGACGGTTTTATATTTTAAATGATTTATTTTATTTACTTTTTTTTTTTTTGAGGCAGGGTCTCGCTCTGTAGTTCAGGCTGGCCCTGAGCTCACTACGTAGCCCAGGCAAGCCTCGAACTCAGCAATCCTCCTGCCTCTGCCTCCCAAGTGCTGGGATGACAGGCGTGAGCCACCACGCCCGGCTATTTTAAATGATTTTAAAAAATCGAAAAAATATTTTGTGTCATATACAAACTATAAGAAATGAAAATTTCCCAGTCCATGAATAAAGTTTCATAGGCACCCAGCCGCACTCTCTCAGTTTCATAGCCCATAGCTGCTTTCACAGAACAGGAGCCAAAGCTGAACTGTCTAACGGCCTGATGTTTATTAGCTGACCTTTTACAAGAAAAGTTTGTGGCTCAGGGCTGAAAATAATTGGCTTCGGGAGACTGGTTCTGTTTACATAAAAATAACAGCAACATTGAGATTAAATACATTTCAAACTATTTGAATTGTTGTATTTTTTAAAGTTTCCACTTTATGTTTCATAAGGAATAATTATTGCACAGAGCACAGATATTAATGAGCCACTACACAGACTGCCTTTAGTCCAGATTTTCCCTCTTATAAAAACAAAAACGCAGCAAATCGAGAACCCCAAATCCAAGCCTGGCGTCCCGTGACTTGCAGCCCTCCCGGGACAGCCCTGTACCGGCACCCTAATGCCTTAGTGAGACAGTGTGACGCGGGCCCCTGGGGACTTCCAAGGGACAAGAGAGAAGTACGCTCCGAGCAGAGCGACCACCCCTGAATTTATACTCTGAGCCAACTCAGGCCCAAGGGCTCACGGAGCGGTCACCGTCACAGACGCAGGACAGGAGGCGCGAGCCTCTGGGGGCTGAAGGACTCGGGACTGACAGACCGCTGCAGCTCTCTTACCATACGAACACCTTTGGATTTACCCAGAGATATCTACAGGATTTCTGTCCGTTCCAGGCTATCTCACTGAGCTGAAAAGTGAACCCACTTCACCATAATCCAAATAAAAATTCTCCTCTGGATGTATTACTACGGGTTCTACCTCCATCTAAAATGCTGTTTCTCTGTATTTACTTCTTTGTAAAATTCTCTAACATCCTGCCTTTCAGCTTGACTAAGGGATCTTCCTCTTTCCCTCTTATTCCACTTTAAAAGGCAAGGAAAGCCAACAGAGCAAAAAGAAATCTTAATTTCCCTGGCTGCCTTCAGTGAGGGAACGAATTGAAAATAAGTCAAAACCCCTTCTGCCGCTCGTCGTTTGAGCCTTTCCTGCTCAGGTTTTAGTCCTTTCTTAACCCTGACTCTTCATTTTCCCCAGTGATGTGTCTCTAGGGTGTGCTTGCTATCGGCCCCTGGCATCACTTAGCCACAAAGCAAACAGAAGTTCGGTTGCTCTTACTCCCTCGCCAATGTCTTCATGAAAAAGAAGAAATAATTCAAGAGTAGCTCCTTAGCAGGAAACACAAGACGGTGTCCCTCTCCCTGAACTCCTAGCAGGGCACCAGCAGGTGGAAAAGACTGTCCCGTGCAGGGCTCTGGAGTCACGTGGGTCAGGGCGCCAGCCCACCAGGCCTCAGCAGGTAAACGCGGTAGAGCTTAACTGGGTTCCCCTTATTCACCTTCATAAGCCTCCGCTCCCCACGAGTGGAGTGTGGGCAACCACACTGGTGTCGTGAGGCTGTTGTAATAGGTAGTGAGATAATACATGCGAATCACTTGAGAGTACTTAGCTCATAGTAAACGCTCAACAAATGGAAGTCAGAAATACTAAGAAGTGAAAACACAAGCTAACGGCAAAAATTCATGAGACTATCCCTGAGAGAGAAGGGATCTTTGTTATAATTATGTATAAGTAAGCTATGACCCACTCAGAGAGAAGGAAATCAGTGCCTCCTCCAATAGCCAATAAAGTTAAATAAAACAAGCTGCATTCTGGAGCAGGCGATATAAATCAATGTCTTTAGATGAGTCTGTGAATCAGTGAAAATAAATACAATGATTAAGACCACTTGCGACTGATCCCGATTCACCCCTGACCTGTCGCACATCGCTAGGGTGTGACACGCGGGAGCCGGCCTGGGTCTCGGGGGCCTGGTCCCCGGGCCTCTCCGCACGCGGTGTCTTTCTCCAGCGTTAGACTTCCAGAGTGCGACGCCGCTGGTGACAGAACTTGATCCTTGGTCCTGAAAGTGCACAAAGGTAGACGGCCAACGTCCACCTTTAAAATCATACCCTGAGCTGGGCATGGGCACGTATCTACAGTCTCAGCTACTCTCAGTCCAACGGGAGGATTGAAGGTTCAAGGCCAGCCTGGGCCACTAGGAAAACCTCCTCTCAGAGTGCAATAAGGAGGTTGGGGAGTCATTTATACACAGAGCCTCAGGTTTAATCTTCAATACTGCCGATAAAATAAATCAATAAAAGCCAGATGCTGAATTGCATCGTGAAAGGTATACTGTATGAGGGTTTCTGTAGGACTCTTCATATGCAGATCAAAGGGAAACCAAAACTAAGGGAAAAAATAACCTTTACAAAAAATAGAACATGGCATATGACTTGCAGTTTCTCACAAAACCAAAAGTTCATCCAAACTCACAGAGGGCTGGTGTCACAGCTTAATAATGGGTCTGCTTGGCACGTGCAAAGCCCTGGGTTTCATCTCCAGCCCGTATGGAAAACGTCATCCATTAACAGGCACTAATTCTCATCAATTATACTACCACGGACTTCGAGAGCTCTATCAGTAGGACATAAAAATTTGCATTAAAATTCTCTAACATCCTTTAGTTTTGTAAATCTTGATTTTCCATTTATTTGGATTCTAGATAAATGAAATGCAGATGTAAGTATAGAGTTAAGCTTATGAGCCTCAGATTAAGCAGTAAATACAAAAATCATAAAATTTTAAAAATTTCAGAGCTACAAAGATACATGAAAATTAATAAGTAAAAACACTCCAGAAGAAAAAATGCACTAAAATAGTAAGAATACTATTAATAATAAGCATCTTTCTTTGGGAATGCTCATGAGGAATGAGAAGGATGAATTTTTCTTAATGTAATTTAGTTAACACTGGAATCTCAAATCTAGCCAATGAAAAATTTCTATCTTGTGGCCACCTAAGACATTTGGCATTCCTGATATTTTCCTTAAAGGGACGCAGGAAGACCTAGGCATTGCTAGTTAGAATGAGTCCTCTAAACAGTCACACAAGGGGTCCTCCAGTCACCCTAGAATCTCTCCTGTGCATTCAAGTGAGAACAGCAGTCTCTGAGTTTTGTCTTTTCCTTGT
Organism: Thryonomys swinderianus; assembly: GCA_004025085.1. NCBI lineage: Eukaryota > Metazoa > Chordata > Mammalia > Rodentia > Thryonomyidae > Thryonomys > Thryonomys swinderianus. The sequence continues at coordinate 44,517 of PVIC010002168.1, forward strand.
TAAGAAAGCTGGACAAGGGCTGGAGATTTAGCTCAGTGGTTCCGGTGCCTGCCTCACTAGTGCAAGGTCCTGAATTCGATTCCCGGTGACCACATACAATGCTGGGCATGGAGACTCACGCCCACCAGCCATCAGTACCGCATACCACAGTGCCGGGCGTGGCGGCTCAGGCCTGTCATCCCAGCACTCGGGAGGCAGAGACAGGAGGATTGCTGAGTTGGAGGCTTGCCTGGGCACCGTAGTGAGCTCAGGGCCAACCTGAACTACAAAGCAAGACCCTGTCTCAAAAAAAAAAAAGAAAGCTGGACAAGAAAATTAACAGGAGGTAGAAAGCAGAGGAGACAGGCCAGCCGGAGAAGTGGGAACACGAAGCTGTCGCATGTGCAGTCAGCCACGAGCCGCTCCCATTCAGAGTGTTGGCGATTCTCCCCCTAAAGAAAACCCACCACGGTGGTCTTCAAGTCGGGGAGCCTCTGGGAGAGCCCCGACTGGGGGAAGAGCGAAAGGGAGGCTCCCTAGGGCCTGACAGCGATCCCGACGGGCCTGCGTGCGGTTTCGTGTCCTCTCCGGCAGGACTTCAGCAGGTTGCCAGCAAAATCGGAGAGGTCAGGGGCTGCGACACGTCCTGAGCGGAGTCGGGCACAGACCAGGGTCGGGACAGGCCTTCAGCACGGACTCAGGCCCGCGCGGAACAGCGGCAGCGCCGCGAAGGCACCAAAGCGGGGAGCGCGGCCTTGCGCGGGCCGCGAACAGGACGACGTGACAGCCGAAGCGGACACCAGAGGCCGCCGCGTCACTCCGGCCGGCGTCGTGGGCCCTGCCTGAGGCGGGAATCGCACCGTGACAGGCAGGCTGTACGAGGTTAATTTTATCCTGCGGTCCCTCAACCCACGCTAATTTTATGATCCTCGGTTAATTTTAACCCGTGTCTGCCCCAGGGACACCTCGGCGCGCGGTCCGGAGCTGCTCCAGATGCTGTTAGAAGTAAACTTCAATCCGCAAGTAACTCTGCAGATACAGAGTTCACACGGGAAGATGACCAGGGAACCGTCACGAACTGCATCGCCTTGCTGTTCCTACTTAAAACAGTTTGGATATCTAGGATTCTACCAAATAAAATTAATGACAAAATTATTCCTATAATCTTTCCTTTAGGAAAGTGTTCGTCCGTGTCATACAGCGGGACGGTACACACCCTTATCCCGGGGACATCTCGTGTACATATGAGGTGATGCCACTGTTTCCCGCTGTCTGACAGATCGGAAACCACTGACGCTGTAATAAGTGATCAGTGACAGACAGTCCAAAAGCAGCTAGGAGATGATCAAAGTAGATTTTGTCTTCTTATAATCTTGTGTCAAAATGATACAAAAGTGTAAAATTAAACCCAAACAGTTTTTCTTAAATGAAGGAAAATTAAAAGGAAATACACTGGAAAGCATTAACTTTATAATTATAATAATTATTTATATAATAAATAATTATATTTATAATATAAATATATTATATATAATATATTATAATTATAAAATAAGTATAACTTTGTAATTATACTTATTTTATAATTATTGTGGATTGCTTTAATTTTGCTTACTGTGTTTAAATTCTTTTAAAAACCTGTTACTATAAATGTGTTGCGTTAGTAAATAAAAAGCTAACGGAAGCACTATTCTGATGAGGTAGGCAGGACCTGTGCTCTGCTCAGTGACACCTAATCCAACCAGAATCCTCATGCTCCTCTTCAGGTCTGCACGCCCTTCACCTTCATTCCTCTCTGCGTAACCCCGTCTTCCTGTTTTCACCCCCTGAGCGCCCCGGCCTGCATCCCCGGGTGAACCCGCAGGGCTCTGGGCGGCGCCTACAGGAGGACTTCCGGCGCTCTGTATCAGTGCGACTCAGTGAAGAGGCGCAAACTGGGGAGAAGCCAGGAGAAAAGACAAGGGAAGCTGAAACGGAAAGGTGGCAGCCAGTGCTAAAGTTCCCGTCGCCCTGGCAGAGCAGACGCTCAGGAGCGCGGGCAGGAAGACAGGAGCAGCTGGGCACTACCGAGACGGTGCAGGCCGAAGACGACAGAGGGCTGCGAGGATCCGGACAGAGCTCTTGGCTTGCTCCTTAGCGGGACGAAGGTCATCTGTTAGCCAGGCACACAGGGGTTTGGGCAGGCGCAGGAGCGCGCTGCAGGGACCACCCAGCAAGACAGGTTCCTGAGACCAGCGAGCAAGACAGGAGACCCATGTGCGAAGGGCTGGTGGCCAGAGGCGCTATCTTCCCGATGTCTCTCCTCACTTACCACCTGCACTTTTCTTCCCTCCCCCCAAATTAGCCCGCAAGGCAGTGCCGTCGCTGCCAACCCCCTCACGCCTTTCTGCTCCCTCTTGTCTTTTTTCTGTGGATTCTGCTCTCCAAATCCTGGGCCAATCAGAAAAGATGAGCGTCCTAAGTTTGGTTTGAACCTTACGAAATTGCCACTTGTACAGGTGAAGAAGAGTTCAGTATCAGGGGATTGGCTGAGGGCTAGCAGGATAAAATTAGCAGTCGCAGAATGCTAAATATTTGTAACCTTATCTGCATGCTTGCACCTGGTGGGGAGTCTCAGGGTACAGCAGGGCCCCGCGAGAGCAGCTGCTGGAATCAGGCCGCGTGGAGCCGACACACAGAGCAAAGGCAGCTCTCAGGCCTAGGGCACAGACTGGAACATTACTCTACCCGTGTATATTTTGCATTAATTTTTCCTGGACAGGCACGGAGTAAAGTTGTCAAGGATACAAACAAAATTCAAAACAAGTCTGAGGGGAAAGGGGTTTGGGAGGAGCAGGGTGAGTGAAAGAAAGAAGCCGCACGGCGATGTCATGAGTAGAACTGACAAATGCAGCAGCCATTGTAACTAAAAGTAAAATATCGAGGCAGATGTTTTCTTACGCTGTGCACAAAGCTTCATTCTTCTCACCCTCTCTAAAGTGCTCACTTCTGCTCATGTCTAGATTAGATCTTCGCATCTAGATGCAAAATTGTGTCACATAAATGCTACGGAAACTACCTATTCATTAAGTTCTACCATCCAGACATGAGGAGGAACTTGAGGAACTCTGCCATCGCCCCAGGAGTGAGATGGATGCGCAGATGGGTGTCAATGCAGAAACATCTCCAAATCCTCCAGTGTTAACTTTCACTTACTTGTCCCTATGGGGACAAATAGCAGATACTATAGTTTCTTAGTATGGACTAGGTGAATGCACAGGAAACAGTATTAACGGCTCTAACTGTATGACAATAATGTCGTCAACAGTTTCTGCTAAGCACCTGGCATATAGTACTGGACATGATCATCTGAAAGCACTGTGAGATTGGCTCATTCTCTCCAGTAACCAGAGAGTTGGACTCAGTCAATAGCTATGAACACTTGTGACTAGAGCCGCGGCCAGCTGATCGCAGAGCCAACAGTCACTCCCAGCTCATTACTCCAAGACTCTAAGGGCACAGATCTGTGGCAAGAAAGCCCCTGTAGGATAAGACTTCTGAAAACAAGGATTTCATTTTTAAGAAGAAAAGGAAAATGCCAAAAATTAAAATTTAAAAATGCCTATAGACCCTACTAAATGTTTTAAAGGAAAACCCCTCAGTGAGAACTCCACTGAGCAACATGCAGCGGGCCGGGAGTCAGCGAGGGACACAGCCAACCTCATTTTCATGCAAGCAAACATCGTGGCAAATGCTTTCAAAGGTCAGACCGGAGTGAGTGAGGTAGTGCTGTTTGGGAACGAAATAAACATGACTTTGACTTTGCTCTACAGTGGTCTTTTTTTCTCCTTTTCCTACATTCAATTTTGAAGCCCTTGCTTGTAAATCAAAACTGTTGTTACTCCTTCGATTTTGACCAATGTAGACGCCACACATCTTACAGCTCTTTCAGCCTGCACGTTTTCTCAAGATCCTTCTGCTCAGACAGACACTGTTTTCTTACAGAGTTAGAGGGTTTGTTTTTTTTTTTAAAGTGTGGAAAATGACGTTGGATATGACTTGGCAGAGCCGAGGGGGCAGAGGAGGGAAGAGAAAGGGGTGTGAGGGAAGGAAGGGTCTCTTTTTAAAATAATCTTGATTGGTAACCGAAGCCATGGCACAGGTTGAACATTTTCATAGATAGTTTTAACAGTTTTGCAAATTTTTTTTTTTTTTTTTTTTGGCTTTCAAAACGTGCTTTCAACAGTCCTGCTGTTTTTCAATGGACTGAAAGGAGCCCTGTGCTCAGAGGGACACGGACGGGCTGCAGCCTGTGACTGGGGAGACACAAAGGCTGCCTTATTTCAGAAAGTGTTTGCCCGGAGGGAATCGGAGACTTACCTGCACGTAATCCACACTCCGCCCCAGGGCGCGGAAGGCCGTGTACATGACTTCGCGCTTCCCTCCCCACTTCTGCATGATGCACACGCTCTTACTGGCCAGGACCAGCTGCGTCACGTGCCGTGAGCTCTCTCTGTGGGACTCGTCCGTCTCGCCGGGACCCTTTTCGTGGAAGTTGCTCCTCCACACGTAAGTGGCTGACCTGTCCCTGCCCATGACCTCGCTGAAGATGTCCATCATGTAGAGGTCGTCGTCGGAGTTCCCGTCTATGACCATGACCACCTTGATGCCGGGGTAGGTGAGCCTCTTCACAGACTGCAAGCACTTCCGTAAGTAGTCCGGGTCCTCCTGGTAGGCGGCGATGCACAGAGCAACAGTTTTGTTCAGCTTAATGGGGGTTTCCAAAGACTTTTTCATTTTCCGGTGCTCCAGAAAGGCAAACAGGCTTTGGATGATGAGATGTGATGCTAAAAAGGCACCATACAGTCCGAAAGAGAAATAGTAGTTGTCCGTCTGGATAAACTGGTAGCCAACGATGTACGCAGCTGTGATTCCGAGGAGAAGAGAGACTCCAAAAAGCGTAGTTCCGATTATTCTCAGGATACATAGAAACCTCTCACAATGCATCTGCAACACAATCAAAGGAGATGTTGTGTCATATATTGGTACAAATTCCCCAGTGTTATCTGTGAGTGTGAGCTGTATGCAAAGTGTACCAATAACAAATGCAATTAAAAAACAAAAAAACCAAAGGAGATGTCGGGTTAACGAGTCACTCCTGGCCGAGCTGGCGGCCTGCATGGCATCCCGGACGGCTCAGTTACACCGAGCTCCCCCCTCAACTTGCCATTTGCTTTCCACACCTTCCTTTGCTCTTCTGGAAGAGCGGGTCAGGGGTCCCCTTCTGGCGCAATTCAAAAGAATACTGCAAGAATCAAACGAAGAGACTGACATATCAGGGCACGTTTAAGCAAATATCTGGATGGCTTTATGTTAATGTGAGTCAGACCTTCCACCTGAGGCTGCATTGTGGGCATGGTCCTGGTCGGTACGGAAATGATATTTTTTTTTTTTTTGAGACAGGGTCTCGCTTTACAGTTCAGGCTGGCCCTGAGCTCACTATGTAGCCCAGGCAAGCCTTGAACTTAGCAATCCTCCTGTCTCTGCCTCCTGAGTGCTGGGATGACAGGCGTGAGCCACCACGCCCGGCACGAAATGACATTTCTTAAAGCACGAAACAATTTTTTGGGGGGGTACCATTGTTCCCCTCAACCCCTGATCATGATAAGTGAAAAACAAACACACATAATTTGCCAAACTTCCCAGGCATGCTATCTCATTCTGCCATCTTCTGATGCAGCTAGCTGACACTGGAGATCAGGGCATCTGGCTGCTAGCAGCAGCCCATCCACTAGCTGTGCATCTGTCAGACCCCCGACCTCTCCGGAACTTTTTTTTTTTTTTTGCTTTTTGAGACAGGGTCTCGCTTTGTAGTTCAGGCTGGCCCTGAGCTCACTCTGGTGCCCAGGCAAGCCACTGCGAACTCAGCAATCCTCCTGTCTCTGCCTCCCGAGTGCTGGGATGACAGGCGTGAGCCACCACGCCCGGCATTGTGGTAGGCGGTGTTGATTGTTGGTGGGTGTGTCTCCATGCCCAGCATTATATGTGGTTACCAGGAATCGAATTTTGGACCTTGCGCTTTCCAGGCAGGCACCGGAACCACTGAGCTAACCCTCCGGCCCCATCCGGAACTTTTTTAGAAGTCTATGAAATGAAGGGATGTACATGTGACTATGCCCAACTCCCCCTTTGACACTGAAAATTCTCCGTCCTGAAGTATTCTGCATAATTATCTTTCCAGCCCCCTGTAACTGTGAACTGCGCCCTTCCGTTCAGCTGACTGACTCCCGCACCGTCCCCAGTGCGTGATGGTTAGCCGCTCCTGCTGGGAACCAGGGCACACCATGAATGTTCTCAGAAAGGCTGACTACATTAAGGCTTAATTTCAACAGGTGAGTCTCCAGACCTGCTTCAGGCCTCAGTAACAAACAGCCAGTTTTGAACTCACCGCTATATTCTGATTATCTCCTAAGCAGGGTTTTAAGCAATTCACAGACAAGAGAGCCACTTAATATGTTTCTCAAAGCATTTCCATGCTGAGCACTAAAAGGATGGTTGGTAGAAATCTTAAGAGTTTTAGTTTCCTTCTCTCCCAAGAATGAACCATCGTGAAAGAGAAAACAGGTATCAATGTATTGTTCCATTTTCTGGCCTTCACATCAACTTTGGATGCTCATCATATTTATAGATAGCTAGTGCTTACTCATTTTCCCTTAATCCAGCTAATTTTTGAAAGCTGAATATATTTACTATACAGGAAAACAAGCTAAATAATTATCTCTGGATACCCACTTGCTTCACATGCTATTTGTATTTCCCTGATCCACATTAAAGTCCAAATCGAACATCCACATGGAGCCTGCGCCGTCCTGACTGTCGCTGGCTGCATGGCGGTCGGCGCCCAGCTCTGAAGGTCGTCACCTCTGCGTCTGCATTCTGTTATCACACAGCGAGAGTCCCGGCTGCTCTCACTACATTTCTGCACTGCATTCTGGGAGACGTTAGCATGGCGGCTGACGAACTGCGTGAGCCCTCATGCTGAGCACAGGCTTGGCGGTGGACCATGGCGTAGTCCAGCTTCTGGAAACCTGAGGGCCCATCTCTGTCCCCTACACAGGGTCTGTGCATATTCCAAGGAAGCTCAGGCATCCACTGCAAGGCCTCGAGGCAGAGCTTGGTCTTGAATTGCCACGTGGAAAGCAGGCTCCCCCTGATCAAGGTGCCTGCCTGGGGCTCCTGATCAGCAAGAGACCAGCTCTTAGGCTCAATACACTTTAACTAAAACGACCTGGACAATACGGAGTAGCCCGGAGAGCAGCATTCAAGCTTGCTGACATCAATTCTTCTGTAAAATGCAGGTAATGATACTTATCAGAGATCCCTTACAGGGTTACGCTGAAGAGAAAAATGAAATAACGTTTGAGAAGGAGTTTTCTAAAATCCTAGAAACAGCACAGTTTAAATTACCAGTTAAATAAGAGTGTAGAAAATATACGAAATGCCAGTCTGTGCACACTTTCGGCAGCGACACAGGCGACCGCAGCACTCAGGATGGCGGCTTGAGGGCCAAAGCTGACCCCTGGAACACGGTGAGACGCTGAGCTCTCGGGAAAGGAGGGGCGCAGCCGCCCTTGGCAGCTGACACAGCTGGGGCTGGCGTTCCGAGGGGCCCCTCACCAAGGCCCGGCGGCGCGAGGAGCACAGGCCTGGAACTCGCCAGTTCCGAGGCGTGAGTCACTCTCACGGGGGTGACACACCTCAGGGGAAAGCCTAAGAGTGTGTTTAGCTTGTGTTTGAAATCCCCACCACCAGCAGAAGAACGGTCTGCCTTTCCCTTCCATTATTCACATTTTCCTTGCTTTTATCAGCATGTGGCAGGGTGGTCACCCAGCATCTGCTGGCCACGGCTGCCGCGGGAACACCCTGTGACATCACCCAGTCTGCAGAACGTCCTTCTGAAGCCTGGGAAAAGGTACCAGCAAATGGCAGCCGCGCGGCTAGGACTGAACCTTCACAGTCCCGCCCGCAGCCCAGTCGCCTTCCGCGCCACTCGCCGCACGCAGGGCAGGAGAAGGCCCACGCTAGAGCCAGCTCTGACGCGCAGAGACGCTGCTCTCGGAAGCCGGTGTGCAGGGTGAACGTGTCTCCAGTAACTTCTAGTATTCCTAGTCATGGGCACCCCTGCGTGCAGCTGCCCGAGCCAGTCCCCGCCGAGGGCTCTGTCCTTGTGCACGCTCTCCCGGGATAGCTGGATCGGGGGACATTCCTGCGTTTTGTTAGATTAGAAAAACGGGGTTAGTTCAATCCTGAGCATCAGTGCCAGCAGGAAATTGGCACCCATCGTTCAGCACCTCCTCCCAGAATTCCAGGCTGAAGCTGGCTGGCATGGAAGCCCCCAGTCAGGTGTCTGCGTAGAGCTCACGGCTCCAAGAACTCTACAAACTGCCTGAGCTACAGCTGGTATTCAGTGACTATTTGCCACATATACATGAGCGTAATTTCATCACCCTTATCATCCTCACTACACTGGCAACTGGCGTGCATCACTTACTAGAGTTTAGGCAGTGGGTCGTGTTTTTGTTTAATAGAATGATCTTATTTAAATCTTACCAACCTGATGTAACAAATCCATCGTCCGCCTCCTGCGCATGACAGACCTTTACCTGCCCAGGGTCCCGGAGCAGGAACAGACCCTCACAGAGGCCTAACGTGCCAGCCCAGCTCAGCGGGACTGGGGTCCCTGGGCCCGGGGCGCTTCTCCCCCTGGACCGTTTCGTGCTTCCCAGAGAGCAAAACGCTGGGCGGCTGGACAGCGGCAGCTGCTCGCACTGCGTCCCCGGCTTCCTCCAGCGGACTTCCTGTTCTGAGTCGGGGAAGCAGAGAGGGTCTCTCCTGCCCCGCGTGGGCGTCTGAGCTGGGGCAGGTGCGCCTCTGGGGGGCCGCGGTCCACGGCTCTTCCTCTCAGAAGCTAACTGCTCCGCCCTGGCTCTCCCGCACCTGGGCAGGCTGTCCCTTTGCTCCCCGCGGAGTGGTTGGCTTTTCCGATCTCTCCTCTGGCCGCAGGCGCCGCAGCGAAGTGACTCATGTCCTGGCACCACGGCCGGCCTGCCGCTCAGCAGGAGCTGGAGGAAGGCATTCTGAGGTGAGCCCATTCGCCTGGACCCAGGCAGTCGGTGCTGACTGGCAAGCGGAAGTCCTGTCCCTGAGCTCACCCGGGAGACACGGACAGGGACTGAAGCCAAACAGGGTGCACTGTTGTTCTTCATTTTCCTTTTTCTTTCTTAGACATCCCCATAATTTCCTGCCAAAGGTCCATAGGTAGTGGCTGCGGGGAGTTTCCAGAAGAAATTTGAGAGGCATCAGGCTATGCACGTTCCCTCAGCACTATGAGCCACAGCCCGGGAGCCTGTGCCAGCTCCACCGTCGACTTCAGGATGGGAGGGCGCGTGACGCGTCTTTCCCAGGTGAAGCCAGTGTCTCGTAGCGTCCCTTAATCCACCCAATTCGCTATGTGACTGCGTGTGGGTGTGTGTGTTGGTTCTTCTACCTGCTCTAACAAAATCAGCAAGTTTCCAAATCAGACACAGCAGTCCTGACACCCAGCTCGCCGGTCCGGGGGTTTGACCTTGGGAACCAGACTGAGTCGGGGAGAACCCTGGCTCTTCCTCCGAATGGATGGGTGACTGTATTAGCCACGTCTCTAACGCTGGTCGGTGTGTTTGACATGTGTAACTTAAAAGTAGGTTTATTTGGGCTCCCAGCTGTGGAGGCTCCACCCGTAGTCAACGGGACTTTGAGGCAGAAACGCCACGGCCCAAGGACGTGGCAGAGAAAAGCTGGTCGTCTCCTGGCAGCAGAAAAGCTGGTCGTCTCCTGGCTGAAAGAGCCGCCTGAACACTGCCCTCAGCCGAGCCCGCTGCCCACCGGTTGGCGCTCTCCCGGGCTCGCCCCACCCTCCTGGACTGCCATCTCCGCCACAGGGCACTCTGGGGAAACACTTCACATCCAAACCCCAGCGGGGACCTTGAACACACTACAAAATGCTCCCCATTTGCAGCTTCACAGATCTGTAAAGGAAGTTAATCATACTGACTCACAAAGCAGAGTATGAGGTGAAAAGAAGGGAACCCACTTGAATGTCCGACAAGCCACGGACAGTCCGAGCTCAGCAACACTCCTCCCAGTGGCGGCTGCACGGCCCGACGCCCCGCCCCTCCGCTGCTGCCGGCGCGAGCAGTGACTGTGGCACAGTGAAAACAACGGAAGGGCTAGGGACTAGAAGAAGCTTTTAATTCAGCTTCTGTCTTACGTTTGCTGTCTGCCTTAGGCAAAACTTGAGGGTCCGGAGGAAGCCGTGTGTCCCTGGACTATCCAATACGTATTTGTGAACTTCAAATTGTAGACGCGTGATGGAGACGAGAACATCCTCCAGTCTGAATACTCACGGCCGTCAGTGAATATCTACAGAAAGATTGCACTGAGGGGTCTGTTCCCAGCAGTCAGCTGACGAGAGACGACACGAGCCGCCCCGGGAACCCACTGCCCCCTTCCGGCTCTGCAGCCGGTGGCCGAGGCTCTTCTGCAGGACGCGGGACCCAGGGGCAGCGCAGACCAGGCCCTGCTCTCAACGCGTGCCGCGCACCCGACAATTCATTGTCACTGTCGCTGTCGCCGCCTCTGGGAGCCTCTTTCAATGCGAAGGAGGAGTCACGAGTTGTGAGACGCACCTGAACCCTCTCCAGGATTCTACTTCAAAACCCGCTGACTGCCTCGCTGCTCTAGTTTAAGTTATGCTGCTTTAACTTGTCAGAGGCAAGGACGACAGGAAGCATCTTGATATCTCCTCAACAACAGCATTTCTCAAGCTTCCATCTCTTATGGAGAACACGAACTTTCTTTGGCCATAAATTCATGTTTCGCGGGAGAACCGGAAATAGCTCTGCACTGCAACAGAACCAACTGGGCTGGAAGCGGGAATCTAGGCAGCAACCGTGGCCCAGTGCGTGGAGCTTCCTTCTGGGTAATGAGGCGATGACGCCGGGGGCCCTTCCTTCCGACGACAGATCACCCGGACAGGGTGACTGGAGGCCAAAGAGCAGTGGCCCCTAAACCTGGCTCTGCACCGCACCACCTGGGCACCCGTGAAGGTCACTCCTGGGTCTCCCGAGAAGCCCTAGTGTGCATCGCGCTGTCATGGACGGGGCACGTCCCTCTGCTGCTGCCCGGCTAGAAGCCTGAGGCAGCCGCGCACAGAGGCGGTCGCCCTGACCACGCGGCAGAACGCGTCAGCCTTGGACGCCACGCCGACCTCCCGGCCTCTGGCTTTGAACTCTGCCCTTTGCTCTGCTGCCCACGCCAGGCGTCCTTGGGAAGACCCCGCAGCCAGTGGCCAGGGTCAGGATAGGAGCCTTTTAAAGGTCTTTTCACACCAGCGTTAGCTGCACTCAGTTTCAGGTTTCAGATTCACCTGAAACCGTGAATCTTAATCATTCCTAGAAAGTCAGCTCTGCCAAGGACTCCACTGGCTCCCGCGCTTCACCGCCCTGAACCCGCTCACAGTGCAAGGACGAAGGTCCGGCCCGGAATCCCGGGGCACACGCTCCTGCACTGGGTCTCGAGGCTGGCTGCGCAGCCGGAACCGCCTGCCACGCACAGACACTGTGATGTCCCTCCCGGCTGGCGGCTGGGTTGGCTCTCAGTCCTGCCCCTGGAATGTGGCCCCTGGCGCTTTGGCAGTACCTGCTGGAAGGGCGTCAGACTGACCTTGCGGACGGGACACCATCTCCCAACCGTGGCTTGAGCTGAGCTGATAACTCTTTTCACAAGGCTCCTTTATTCATAAAATTCTTTTCACAAGTTAGGACAAAAATAAAATGTACCTACGCTGCCTACGTGGAGCCTACAACACACTAGACATACTGTAACCGACAGCTGTCCTTCCTTCCCGGCCTGATCGTGTTTTGCCGCACAGTATGGTCATCCGGACACACTCTCATGTTTACTTTTCGTGCAGTTATTAGGACTGAGCCCAGGAGCATCTGCAACTGAGCTCCCTCCCTTTGCATGTGTAATTGGGAGATCCTTTCTCCCTAACTGGCCAGTCTTGAACCTGCAATCCTCCTGCTTCAGCCTCTTGACTCCCTGGGATTAGAGGTACGCACCATCACACTCATATCAAGTTAATCTTACTTTCTAGTTATCTGAAGCTTTAGTTAAGAGACACTCACTAATACTTATTTAATTTAAAAATAAAATTTTTAATGTGATGACTTTGTCATCATTAATTTTTGTATCAATGACATTTCCTACATAGATAACCTAGAAAATATTCAAGGCTTAAATAAGGGCTGAGAGGGTAACTCAGTGATACAATGCTTGCCTTAGCATGTGCAAGATATATACATATGTTTCCTAAAGACTGGGAGGCTACACGCATGAGCAAGGTACATGCATGTTTACATACATGCATTTATAGTCTACATGCATATATATCTATATATATCATTCTTAAATAATGTACAGCCACCTGTGACTGAATGGTATTTCCTCGGAGGCAGACTGCTGCCAGTGGGGAAAAGACCAGAAGCAACCGCGGAAGCACAGGCAGCTGAGTTCTCTGCTCGGGGAGTCCCCTGTGCCCTCTGCTCCCGCAGGCCTTGGGGGGCGGGCCTGGCTGCGCGCGGACGAAAAGGCGAACCCAGAAGCGGACACCGGTTCTGCCTTGCTCCCCGCTGGGCCCACAACGGAGGCCCGTGCAAGGACGGGGAGGCTCGGCGTGTGGCCGCGCGGTGCTCCGCGCTCGGCCCGGGGCTCCTGCTGGGACCTTTGCAAAAGGGCTCTGCCTCCTCGGGCCGATGACGGAACTTAAAGCAGCGAAAGGCAAGTGTTTGCTACAAACACGAGAAAGTGTTTAAAATAAATCTTAATGGGTGCGGAGAGCCTATAAGTAAGAGTATTTGTGAAACTCAAAACTGGACGGCTCTGTCTTTTAGACTCGGTGAAGACTCGTTCCAAGTAACTCACTTTCTAGTAACTCTTTTCACTCCTTGCACAATTCCTGTTTTATGGGAAGGTAGTTGATTAAATATCTCTGTGGAGCTTGATTTCCAAGGTTAATGCTAGTCACCAATTTGTTAAATAATTCAACTTCCACATTCTTCATAGCAAATGCTACACACTGACTGTGCGGCGCCCCACGTACAGCCCAGGCAGCGCAGCTTCCCATCGGTCAACGCCGGTGAGCGGCGACAGGAAAGGAGCAGCGAGACGGTGTTCGAGGCGGACACCTGTACTCTGCAACTGTTCCTGCGGGTTCGGGGATGATTTGCCCCAAGGCTGCAAATGCGTATGCAGCGCGACACACACACATGTAGCCAGACCACTAAACTTTCACTGAAAATATGAAATTGCCAAACAGCTAAAGAAACCTGTGATGAAAGATGGGTGAAAGGTGTTTCACACTCCATCTCCACTGTGTGTAATCTTACTCTTCCCTCTAGGGAAAAAATGTAGCAAAAGTACTTCGTGAATGAGCCGAGGTGCACACTGGGAGGAAAAGAAGCAGCTTCAAGCTCTCAACCCGACTCTGTAACCCTTAAAAGGTTATCTACAAATAGGGGAGCCCACTGCACAGAAATATGCATGTTAGGGCTGAGGATTTAGCTCAGTGGTTCCGGTGTGTGCCTGTTAAATTCAAGGTCCCGAGTTCTACTGATTCCTGATAACCACACACCACAATGCCAGCCGCGGTGGCTCATGCCTATAGACCCAGCCCTCAGGAGGCAGAGGCAGGTGGATTGCTGTGAGTTCACAGCTGGTCTTGGCTACATAGTGAGGTCAGGGCCAGCCTGAACTACAAAGTGAGATCTGAATCAAGGAAGGAAGGGAGAAAGGAAGGGAGGGAGGGAAGAGAGAGAGAGAGAGAGAGAGAGAGAAGAAAGAACGAGAGAAAGGGAAAGAAAAAAGAAAGAAAGAAAGAAAGAAAGAAAGAGAGAGAGAGAGAGAGAGAGAGAGAGAGAGAGAGAGAGAGAGAGAGAGAGAGAGAGAGAGAGAGAGAAAAGAAAAAAGAAAAGAAAAGAAGGAGGAATACATATGTTAAACGTCCTATCATAAGTTTGCGCTAACCAGTAAACACGCCCTGCAGGAAGGCACGCCCTGCGCGCGGCCCTGGAGAAGCCCCGTCTGCGCGCTGCAGGGCTCTGGGCTGCTCGCGGCGCCCGACCGCCCCCTCCGCCGTGCGCGGGAGCCAGCGGCCTGCAGCCTGCAGCGGGGAAGCCCTCCGCGGCCAATCCAGGCTCCCCGCGCCTTCGTCACGCCTCCGGGATGACGTCGGAGGCCACCCCGGCCGGCCACGTGGGCCGGAGGGGACCGCGCTTCCCGGCGCCGCCCAGGGACCCGTGGGCAGCCGCGGTCCCCAGGTGGGAGCGCGGCCTCGCCCCGCCGTCTGGGCCAACTCGGCAGGGCGCTCGCGGCGGCGCGGGCCGGGGCTGAGTGACGGGCTCCGGGCGCCTCCTCCCGGCCCCGCCTCGGCCCGGCCCGCGGTGCTTTGGCGCGTCCGTCCCTGGCCCGGTCCCTCCCGCGCCCCCAGAGCCGCCTCCCGCCCCGGACCTCCCCGAGCCGGGCGCCCTGCGCGGGGGCTGGCGGCGACCCTGCCCGGGCGCGGACCGGACACCGCCTCGGCGCTCCGACCGGCCGGAGGCAGCGCCCGCGCTCGACGCCACGTCGGAGCCGGCCCGGGGCGCCCAGGACGCGGCCGCGATGCGCCCTCCGCGCCCGCACCGGCCCCGCGGCCCCGCCGACCTGCTCCGGCCGGGGCCGGCCCTGCGCAGCCGGAGCCGCGGAGAGGAGCGGCCGGAGGCGGCGCCGGGACCCTCCGCCGGGTCGGGAGCGCAGCGCGGCGACGCCAGCATCGCCCGGGCCCGCGCGCCGCGCCACGATGCGGCCGGAGGGTCCGTCCCGGAGCCCGCGCGCCTGGAGCCCGCGTCCCGGAGCCGGGGTGGGCGGACGGCGGGCGCGGGGACGGTGCGGCCTCGGGCCGCCGGACACCTCCGACCCGCACCCCGGCCGCGCAGCAGCCGGCCCGAGCCGCCCCGGAGCGGGTCCTCCCGCCGGCCCGCAGCCTACCTTGTCCGCCGCGCACACAGCCGTCCCAGCCGGTCTGTGTGGTCCGAGGGGGCGCGGGGGGCGGCGTCCGGAGCCGAGGTAACCGGAGATCAGATGAATTTGAGACGACCGGCCAGAAAAAATAAAAAAATTAAGAGCAACATTTAAAAAAGTAGGGGGAGAGTCTTCAATGTCTGGTTCTCCGCCGAAGAAAGGGAATTTTACTAATATTCTCTTTCTTTCCGTTGTGCTTCGGTCTCCTGATGCTTAAAATTCTATCTGTACTTTAAAAATAAATGACCGTTTTCTGCTCCAGTCCCGCTCCCGAGAACGGAAAGCAGCCTTTCCGATGAGAGGGGCGCGGGGACGGGAGGAGGGGAGCGGCAGGAACGGCCCGGCAGGGCGGCGTGCCCGGCTGCGCGGTTCGAGTCCCGGCTCGGCTGGTCCCCTCCGGACGCCGGCCCTCCTTCCCGCCGCGGCCGCTCTGCGCGCCGGCACCGTGAGGGTCCCGGGCCGGTGGGAGTTTTAATAGAGCCGCGCGGGCGAGGAGGAGGCGGCGCGGCCGGCGGGCGGGGCGCGGGCGGCCGCCACTCAGGGCCCGGCGGTGGGGGGAGGGGCGGCCGGCGGGACTCGGGCTCCCCGCGGCCGGGCCGCTGTCCGGGCGCCGGCTCCGCTCGGTGAGACCGCCACAGCCCGCTGCGAAGGGAGCACGGCGCGGAGCCGGCGCCCGCAGGCCGGCATGACGGACGGACGGACGGACGGACGGGCGCGCGCCCCGGGCTCCGCCGCGTCCAGGGACTCCCGGCGCGGGCCCCGCCGCCCTGCGCCGCCTCCCGCCGGCTCCCGCGGGCAGCAGGGGGCGCTGTGGCGCCGGGCAGGAGGCGGCGGCGGGCCGGACCGGGCCTCTCTCGGCGAGGGCGCCCGCACGCCGCTCCCCTCTGCGGCCACCGCGGCGCCCTGGAGCTGCCGGCCGCGCCGGGCGCCGAGTCCGTCGGGAGCGGCGCGGGCGGCCGGCCGAGCCCTCCTCGCGGGCCCGCGGGTGGCGGACACCGGCCGCTCGGGTCGGGCGGCGGCCCCGGCCGTGCAGCCGCCGCTTCGGCCCCTCGACGGCCGCCGGCCCAGCCCCCCGGGGCTCCCCGCCGAGGGCCGCTGCCCCCGCGACGCGGGCTGGGTCCGGGTGCGTGGGCGCCGGGCGCAGGTGCCTCCGCGAGAGCCGGGCCGGGCCGGGGCGGCGGAGCCAGGCGCAGGCGCCCTCGGTGCCCGGTGCGGCTCGGTGCGAGCGGCTCGGACAGCGGGAGCTGGGGACAGCGGAGCCCGGCGGGAGAGCGCCGCGTGGCTCCCCACCCGCGGCCGTGGCCTCGGCGGTCCTGCCGTCCGTGAGCTGCCCTATGCTCGTAGACTCGCAGCTGCCCTCCCGACTGTCCGGCGTGCGCCACGAAGGGCGCTGGGCGACGGCGCTGGAGTGGCGGTGCCGGCCTCGCCTTCGCGGGCGGGACAGGCTCAGAGGCCGGAGCCGGAACGGGCTTCCTCGCAAGCAGCTGGGCCCGGCTAGGACTCGAGCTCAGCTCCGCGCTGGTGCTCAGCCCGCGGCCCTGCAGCCTCTCTCCGGCCGCGTCTCCCAGGCGCCCGGCGGACGCGCCCTTTCGGCAGGTGAAGAGCAGGAGCCCGGAGCCCCGAGACCGCGCGTGCGGGCTCAGTGCCCACAGGCCCCGCGCCCGGTGCTCTTCCCGCCTCCGCTCCCTCCGTCGTTTCCTCGCCTGGTCCACAGCGTCCGGGGAACAGGCCTCCGTTCCCAGGAAACCGGCCCGAGGCCGTGAGGCCCAGGGTGCAGGGTGTCCCCGGACCGGCGGAGACGCCCGCTCCCAGGCGGCGGGAGCGGAGAGCAGCGCAGGGCTGGGCCCGAGTCCCCGTCCGCGCCGCAGCCGGGCTCTGCTTCCTGCCTGGACCCCGGGCGCAGGGCCCGGGTCGCGCGGAAAGCGCGAGGCGGCTCCAGGCAGAGGGCCCGGCCGCGTGTGGCCTCTGCTTCAGCCGTGCTCTGTCCTCCGCGCGGCGGCTGCGGGAGCGGTGCCGCGGTGACACCCCAAACCTTACATTTCACCCAACTTCTTTTCTGAGTCCTCGTCCTGGTTCCTAAGCACCAAATTAAGAGACACGAGACTCAGTGTATCTGCGTGCTATGCCACCAACCACTTAATATCTAATTAATATTGAATTAACACTTGATATTATGTGTATCTCAGCTCTCTGTCTTACACATACATAAACTCTTGAGTGTGACGGCATCCCGTCGCCCCTTGCCCCGTCCACTCCTGGAACACCCTCGTCCACCCGTCTCCAGTCCCTCCGCCTCCTCCAGGGCCTTCCAGCCCCGAGAGCGTCCTGCCCACGCTGATGCAAAGCAGCACTTCCTGCCGCTGGTCTCCCCAGGGCCGAGCAGGGGCTCGCGGGCCTGACAGCGACCCCGCGCAGACTTGGGTGCGTCACAGTCCTCGCCCGGCTGCCCCGCTCTCTGTAAGCCACTTTCTACTCTTAAAAGTTACTCTTAGCGAGGAACTCAAAGCTACCCTTCCATATTTTCCAGTATTTGCCGTAGAAGGAATGTTGGATGACAATGTTTGAAATATTTATTAATTCATTGAAGGTCACAACAATCCCAAATACATGTCGATTTTAGCAGCATTTTTGTGAACACATTTTTCCAGGGTAAACAACTTAGGCATAAAAGCAGCACGATTTCCTACTTTTGCAAATCTCTGCCGTGTCTGGCTTTATGAAAGGTAGCTCCGTTCTCTTTTTTGCTTCCATTCAGCTGTTGTTTTGATTTAAATATGTGCAAAACTTCTTTCCTTACATACACATGTCATTTGAAATGGAGAGATATTTCTTCTCACTAAGTATTCTTTAATAAAACATCAAAGCTTGCGTTGTGTCAGAGTTGTGGCGTTGGAGATGCGTGAGCTTCGCGTGCGAGGCCCTGAAAGTGTCGGCCTGTCACGTCTCCAGAGCGGCACGCGTCCGTGAATCCCTCCCTCGCCTGCGCTGGGCGCCGACGGTCAGGGCCGCGTCACACACTCTTCCTCGGTACCGAAGGCAAGCGCAGCGGGTGACACCGCCGGTGCCCCAGTCTGTCTTCACACGTTAGGGCGCTGGCAGCCCCAGCGTGCCAACTACAAATTCTTCACAGTGCTACTTTTTTCCTTAAAAGCTAGATATTTTCACTCACGATAAATCCTGTTGATTATTGCACTGAGTTGAAAGGTTCACTTCCGTCACTTATGGGAACGAAGTCTTGCGACTTCCTCATCCGAATGACAGTAGCTCCCGGCCCTTCCTCCGGGCAGCAGTGAGGCGGGAGCAGCTGGCTCCCAGCACGCACAGCCTGGGCTTTTCCTCCGCACGTCCATGGTGACTTGGGGCAAAACAGAAGTCCTTGGTGTCCTTTCTCCTGCCTCACACAGAATCTTTAAAAAGCCATAAAATCAAGGGTTGAAATGTAATGAAATTAGCAAGTCATACTGCTGCGCCCACACCCTTTGTAGATGAAGCTTCTCCCTCATTTCTTGGGATAGGTGGAGGGCGGTTTTGTGCCACCGACTGGTTCCGGCGAGGCGTCAGCAGGACCTCCTCACTGCCCGCGGGATGATGACACAGCCAGAGAGGAACACGTTATCTTACTATGACTGTACAGAATAGTTTTATCCTCCAAAGAGCTACAAATCACACGGGACAATACTGACCCTTATTATTTTATTCCACAATGTAGAGGACAATTCTGGGGTTTTTTCTCGTCGTGTTTTAAGATTACAGGGAAACTGATGTGCACTGAAAAGGGAGCCAGCAGAAGAGAAGGAAGAGCAGCAGCACCCCTGTGACGTGAAAGCAGCCCTAGGAGGTGGTAACGCTGGCTTGGCGCGGAAGAGCCGGAGGGCACAGCAGGCCCCGTGCGACGCCTCTGGGCGGGGACGGCCGGGAGCTTCAGCGCATTCTCTGGGACCCTGATACTGTGCACCAGCAGAAGCGAAAACACTGCTGATGTCAGGCTCCAGGATGGTAGAGTTTCTTAGGAGACAAAGATATGTCAACGTGGAAAAGAATTATGCAAAACCATTAGTAGTCTTGCTCCCATTTTGGATGATTCGAAGGAGTTTCCAATACCAAATAAAAATGGCGCTGCTTAACTTTCAGTGTGGACCGTAAGGCTGAGCTCCGCAGTCCACAGCTCAGGTCGAGAGAGCCGTGAGGAGGGTGCGGTGGTGTGTGGCGGCGTCAGCCGTGCTCAGGAGAGCTGCCTGCAGACGGGAAGAGTTCCGGCGTCTGCCAGACACCTCCAAACAGAACGCGGCAAGGGTGGGATGAAAGCAGTAAGGTCGATTCACTGATACAGGTAGAGGGAGATATCTTTACTTTTCATCAGTTTTTGAACATTTTGCTATGCCAGGGTACTTACTGCTTTATTTCCAAATATGTTCATGAACAAATTAAAAACTCCCCATCCGAGAGAAATACTGTGCGGTCTTTGAAAAGACGAGTGAAACCCTGAATTTTCCTGTCTAGATGCCAAAGCATAAACATAAAAGTTTAAAAATTAGATGGAAGGGAAGATGTCAAGCAAATCTTTATATTCTCTACTGTTTGCATTCATTTTCTTTTAATAGATTGATTTGGAGGAAAAGATCCCTAGGAGAATCGGGTTGTTTTGGAGAAAGCTCTGAATATAACCCTTTTAAGCAGCTATTATATTTCCCTTACACCAGCTACTGACGTACGATTGCATACTTTTAGAACAGAAAAAGTCAAATTCTGTTGAACTTTTCAGGTTAGAAACTTGCCTTAAAGGCTGGGGGCAGATGTTCTTGAGGCAAAAAGCCTGGCCCAGCTCAGCCTCAGGAAGAGGGCCGGCCTTTGTTCCGGAAAGGGTTAGTGCCAAGACCCAGGCAGTGGATTCTGGCCCAGTGGCCCCTGAGCCCAACCTGCTGCTGTCATGACTGTAGGTGCCACGCAAAAGTGGGAATCCAACCATCTGGCTCTTCCTGGTCACCCTGAAAGCCAGAAGTACTTGAACTTCCACCGTGCCATCCAGAACAGGCTCTTGGAAAATGCAGGTACAGTATGCCTTTCCTGCCTCCAACACTGGGAGCCAAATACATTTCTACAGTAATAACTGGTCCAAGTTATTATTATTATTGTTCCGAGTTCAGCATTCCTCGGTGTGAAATGGGCAAGACAGCAAAGGCTTCACCCTCTCCTAACATCGTTAGCGCAGTTCTGACTGGATCCTGAGCCCCTTGCTTGACCTCACCTGAAGTTCTGTCCCACCCTAATCTTGTCTCCCCTGAGGCCTGGTCCCCTGGAGCCAGCCGCTCCTCTCTGGGCAGCGGAGGCGGGGCCTGGCCCACACTGCCTGGGTCTGAGATGACCGTGGGTCCGCAGACAACCTCTAACTTCATTACGGCCACAACTGCGTACTAAAAGTGGCCACAACTGTGTACTAAGCGGCCTACTCCCCAGGGCCACGGGTGTCCAGTTGCTGTGACAGTGACTGAAAGAGCCATTAAAGGAGCAAAGAGGGGTGGCACCTGGATTCCCAGAAAAGACGTAGCTGCCCCTCCCTCCCCCTTCACGCCTCTTGCCCTGTATCCATAACCTCCCGACCCCGCGGGTGGAGAAGTGGATTTGTGGATTTTGTCTCCTACTTCTATTCTTGGCCAGGAATAAACGTCTCCTTCACTGCTGTCTTGTCGTTGGAGCCAAACTTCCAAAAGAGAAAAATGACCCAGTTTGGGGTCATAACTTGGCAACTTTCGGAGGACCGAATAAACATAGGCAGTCTTCACTGCGACTGTCTCTTAGTCCATTTTATATATATATATATTATATATATATATAATATATATATCCATTTTATATATATTTATATATATTTTATATATATCCATTATATTATATACACCCATTATATATATATTATATTAGTTCATTATATATATTATATATTAGTCCATTATATATATACATATGTATGTATATATTTTTATATTTTAAAATATATATAATATATATATATATATATATATATATATATATATATATATATATATATAAAACTTTAAGGCTTTGTACCAAGTACCCCAAGATACAAAAGTAGATAACACAGTTCCTTTGGATATTAAGAAATTCTGGTTTTAACAATTTATTTACCTAAATATCTAAATGATTTTCCACTGCTTCATTACAATACAGAATTGTGCTGCAGCAACCGGCTTCTTGGAATAGCTGCACACGAGGAGGTCACTGCTTTACCCAATGGTGGGATGAGACTAATGTGCGTCTGTTTCCTCTTCACCTCTAACTTACTCTATTACTACTACTTTGCAATTACTTTTTTTTTTGTATTTTTGGTTTTTCAGCTATTTTATGGACTAGCATTGTTCTTTTTGTTTTGTAGTCTTACAAACATGGACATTAGTAGCAATAAAATAAAGTAACAATAGGACTGTAAGAATACATGAGTAAGTCTAAATTAATAGCTAGGTATTTTTAGAACGTCCCAGTATTTTTAGATATGTCTTGTGTCTTGCTGTAAACACCGAAGATTATAAATTCCACTCTCAGCGTTGCCTCCACAATCCACACGCTCCACACATCTTCTTCACCTGCTGCGTTTGTTTTCTGTCAGTCCTGTCTTTTTTTCTTCGCATGGTACCAGGAGTTGGGGCCAAGCCCACACCCGCTCCCTCCTTCCCTGCTTCTATCCCTTGATTCCCCTTCCATGTGAAAAACATCCATCTCCCTACTTCCTATTATTTAGCTTTTATTTTGCTCTTTGTATTTTTTTATTTACCTTGGAGCTTCCTCTTTGATCCTGGATTATTTAAAGTATGTTGTTTACTTCAGATCTCTGGCAATTTTCTTCTCTTTGTGTTAGCAGTTTCTAGGTTGACTCCATTATGGTCAGAAGACTCATTCTGTATGCTATCCAGGCTGGCATCAAATGTGCTAGCCTCGAGCCATCACCTCGTGTGTGCTAGGATTACAGACATGTGCCACCACACTAGCTTGATTTGAACTCTTGAGTTATGTGAGAGTTTGTTTACGATCCATGATGTGGACTAAGTGTATGTTCTCTGGGTGCTTGAGAAGAATATATTCTGTTTGGAGGATGAAAGGGTCTATAAATGTCACATACAATTTGTTAGTAAATGGTACCGTTACCACCAGTAAATATTAAAGTAGTATTCATTGTGGGAGATAGGGTAAGAGGATGCAGCCAGAACCCTCGTAGCAAGCCCAGTCCCTCGTGAGTACAACAGCAAAAGGATTAACACTGAGCAAACAACAAAATCAGCGCCTTGAGGAAGAGCTACTCTGGCTACTCTGAGCAGTGCCAGCAAAGGCCAAAGACCGCACAAGCAGAAAGGGCCAGTGCCCTGAGCTTGTCACAATTTTATTTGCTACAAAGCCTTCACACACATAATCCTAGTATGCATAGAACAGGGCAGCTATCCACAATAATCCCTGTAGCAAAGATCTGGTAGGGCAGGGCAGACATCCTTCAATCTGAGTAAGTCTTAAGGCCAATAATCCTAGTGCGGTAATCCTTGTGGTTCAAAATCTCCCAGGGCAGGGCAGATATCCACAATAATCCCACTAGTTGATCCCGTGGGGTAGGGCAGGCATCTATAAATTCAAGTAAATCATAAATCCCAGCAACTCATCGTAGTTCCAGACAATTCATTACTGTACTTCAAGTAAGTTGAGTTATATTACTTTACTGATTGTACTGTCTTTCAATTGGTTAAGAAAGAGGGTCAGGAAATAGGTCTCTATCATGGTGACTTTGGTGCCACATCCTCCCCACCCTGTTACTCTTGTCTTTGATTTTGTAGCTCCTGCTGCTCCTCTACCTTCCCTTCCTTTTTTTTTTTTTTTCTTTGCAATACTGGAAATTGACCCCTTGGTCTTTGCACTGACCTCTGTTCTCAGCCCTCGTTTAAGTTTTATTTTTGACAAGGGCTTGCTAAATCGCTAAATTGCCTGTGCTAGGCTTGAATTTTGTTAGGCTGAGGCCTGCCGGAGTGCCGGGTTTAGAGGACTGCACCACTCTGCGTGGCTGGTGCTCTGTCAAATACAGAGTTAAGATTGCTGTCTTTTTGACTGATATTAATGATTATGGGCTATGCCTTTCAGTGACTGGTGATTTTTATTACTGTACTTTAAGTAATATTAATGTAGACCCGCTTCTTTGTTTTAAGGTTTGTATGACATCTCTTTTCCCATCCTTTTAGTCACTGTATCATTATCTCATATAACTGTTTGAAATTATTTCTTATTACTTACATCATGCTTTTTGTTCTACTCTGCTTATCTCCTTCAGTTGGTATATTTAATATTATTTTTATGTCGTGTCTTTCATCAATTTATCTCTTCTACTAGTTCTCTTTGATTTTCACTTCTCTAGTTCCTTTTATTTTCTTAATTCATTTTCTACTGCTTGACCAGAATACTGCAGACTAGGTAATTTGTATGAAGTTTCCAGGTTTTTTTCTGTCATTGAGTTCTACTTTCATGCCACTGTGATAATAAAACATACTTTTCCAGGCTTCTTAAATTCTTCAAGTGTTGTGCTGTGCAATATGTCCTAGAGAAAGAACCATGTAAACCTGGGAAGAATACGCATTCTGCAGCTAGTGGATGGAATATTCTGGATACATGTGTCAAAGTTCATTTGATCTGGAATGTGTTGTGCGTGTATTCCATTTCTTTACTGATTCTGCTCTACGAAATTCTGTCCATCATTCAGATTAGGATATTTGAATCTCACACTACTGATGGACATATATATTCTGGTGTTTTGCTTCAGCTTTCTATTCTTTCAGTTGTGAGTGTTCAGAATTGTTCATTTTATGATATTTTAAAGTAATTTATGTGTTTGTGTGATAGCTATTTTTAAATTATTGTGAGATAATTCAATGTATCTGTCATCTTGGTCCTAATATCAATAGACTGTTTTGTTCCCTTTGAGACCTTTCTGTTTGGTAATATGATGACTGGTGCTGGATAAAACTTGGGACTCGGGATATCATGGTATAAGACTCTGACTTTTATTTAATAATCTTTTATTTGATAATCTTTTCCCTGACATCACTCTGAGAAGGCAGAAGGTGCCTTCCTTATCTCTGTCAGTTGCGGGTGGGCACCCTTGCTTTCCTGCGAGCCACCGCAGACTCCTGAGGGAGAGTCTACTATCCTCTGGTGTGAGGCGGACCTTGGCTCCTCGTTGGACCCCACTGCGGAGCCCCGCTGTCCACGAGTGCCGCACTGACCAGCGGTGGGGCAGCGGGGAAGCCCGGGCAGGGCTAGCGCCTCGTGACTGCAGGCTGGACCCAAGCTCCGCTCCCCCGAGTCCGCACTGGCGGCTCAGAGGCCTGAGATCTTCCCAGCAGCAGAAAGATGGCTCTGGTCTCCTCTTGCGCCTTGACGCCGCCCAAGGGGGGCTGATGACAGTGACGACAGTCTCCTCCTCACCGCAGGGCTCTGCAGCGCCTGGCAGGGGTACAGCAGGCCTTCTCCAAGCTTGCTGTCTTGCTGGGCGCCCCCTTCCGCGACCCTCCGGCGAGAGAGGGAGGGCTGTGAGACGCCATCGTTGTAGCTGTCTGGACTCGTGAGCACTTCTGGGTGCCCAGAGCCCTCACTGCACAGCTCTGGTGTCTGAGGCACGAAGGGAATGCAGCCCAGGAGCGTCACCGCTGTGCTGTCGCTTAAACCCCAAGGTCTCCGGCCAGCTCGCCTCCTGTTCCTCATGACTCAAGGCCTTGTCTCTGTCTTTCTGTCTTCTATGTAATTTTCAAAGTTTTTAGTCGTGCTCCGTAGGAGAAATAAAGAAAACCAGGTCTGCTCTGACATTTCCTCTATTATGAGAACTATTGTGACTACTCGCTTTAGCAAATTTCTACATAACTTAACGAAACAACATATGGGGAAGTTAACGGATCTACAAAATCTAATAGTGTTTGAAATAATTGCAATCAAATTAGACAAGAAAGAGGCACTAAAAAGTTAAAAGCTTCTGCAATGGGACTGCATTTTAAATGTCTCGAGATTGTCCTCAAATCCTAAGGGAAACAGAACGAGAAACGAAAGCAGATCTGACTGTTACAACCTAAGAGACGGATAGTTCTCCTAGTGGACTGCACAGCCCTCTCCTTTGCAATGCCAGAGCAATGTACCAAAGGATGGACACATTCTGCACACAGCCTATACTGTGTATACATAAAATATAGTATTTATGATTATTTTATAATATTTTAAGTCAACTTTTAAAGTCTTGATAGGGAAAGAAATGAGATGCACATTTTCAGTGCCATGCTAGAATTCGACTTCTCACTTTTAAATAGTCTTTTCAATTAGATAAGCCAAAAAGTTAAGATAACCCTTAGAAAGTTTTGAATTTTGGACAAGACTTAGATTAGTATTGACTGTTTGACAGATAATTAAGAAAACCCAACATGCAGAACAATTTTAGGTTAACATCTGTGTGTCTGCAAATCACTTTTAAAATGTGCCTTTGATGGGAATGTGGTCACTGTCCCTTACACACTCACATTCACTGTCTCACACACACACACACACACACACACACGTGTCCTCTGGGAAGCAGCCCACTCGACCCTGCACCTGCAGCTCTTGGGTGGTGGTAACCTGACATCAAAACCACTGGGCTGGAGACACTCGTTTCTGACTCTCTGGATGCAGAACAGATGCTGTCTTGAACTTCAAAGGGGTCTGACCACTTTCTGAGTTTCAATAATGAACAACAACTTTTCACAACCTAGTTTTAAAAAAAAATCTAACAAAACATACAAAGAAAAATGATCAACAAAAAGTTCATCAGTCTTTTCTGTCTGAGATCTTCTTAGGGATAGAGAGGAAATCAAACTCAAAACATCTGATCTTTCCCAGGAAACTGGGCTGGACAGTATTTATTGATTTTAAAATCAGATGGTTTAGCCTGTGATCTGAGATCATGGTGAAGAACTCCGTAATGAGAAGACTGGCTTTGGGAGGTCATTTGTTAAAGACGTGTATAAAAATGGAAAACCCAATTAGTACCAGACATGTCCCTCTCATGTGCTCTCTGGCACTCGCTCTTGAATTCAGCCCACAATCCAACTGTAAGACAGCAGTAAAAAAGAGAATCAGGAGTTTTGAGTATTCTAATAGAGAAGGAAAGTTCTAGAAAGAATGAATATACTTGAGTGTTCTAGCCAAATAAACTAAGAATATTCCCGAATTTGTTAGAAGTTTTTATATTTCTGCAACTGACTGGTATAATACAAGAGATTTTTAGCAGTCGGGACAGAGTTTTTGTTAATGCCATGTCCTACTGCAAATATCTTCAACAGAAGTAGGAAAAAAATTGAGTTCTAAGTCTGACAAACGCCACTGTTTGGTATCTCACCTATTTTATTTTGAGCAAGCAATTTAGCGTTTCAAACTTTGGTTTCTACTCATGTTTCACAGTGTGACAATAATGCACTATATTCCCAGAATCAAGATACATTTTATGATATAGAAAAAAGAATTTTGAGGTACAAAATTGGATTGAGGAAGCTTTGTATATAATGTTGATAATTATTAAATTTTTCTTGAAGTACTTTACAAGTACCACAATTAATACAAAAATGAATACGAATTGTCTTTGCTACCAATTCTGTGCAGTGGAAAGATGATTAAGTCGACTTAAATTTCACGCTAGAGACCTGACATTCTGAGCACAGTCCACACCTGTGATCCCAGCACTTCGGGAGGCCGATTCGGGAAGATGGCGGGCTCGGGCTCAGCCTGGGAGATTCGGCCATTCAGTGAGATTCTGTCTCAAAACAAAACAAAATGAGAAACATTTAGGGATGTGACTCAGTGAGGCCCTGGGCTCAACCCCCACCCAGTACAGGAAGAAAACAAATCTGGCTGTTCAGCGGGAGGAAAGTAATTCTACTGGGTTGGCGTAGTGTCGAGAAATACAGAATTATATAGAATTCTTCTATAGGACTTCTATACAAGAAATCACGTTTGAAATTGTTCAGTTGCATTAATCTTTCACAAATTTACTTTCCTAGTGGTTCAGTCCTCTCTGCGTCACTTTCTCCCTCCCTGGTGAAGGCTGTCTTCCCTTCCCGGGCATGCCGGGGTGCCCCTCCAGCACGTCACTGAGCCCCACGCCGGGGGGACTCAGGGCACCGGCCAGCTGTGAGGTGAACCGTGCAGGGCCGCAAGGGTGTGTGCTTTTAGCCGTCCTTTTCCTAATACAGATGCATGTCTTACACACTGCCATTTGTATTTTCACTGTAGAATTCATCGATATCTAGGGGTTTATGGAGTTGCACAACTGTTACCAGAGTCCAGTAATAAAACATCTCCTTCATCCTGTGTGTTACCTACTGATCTGACCGTGTGCACCGGCATCCTCAGCACAGTCGAGATACCAGGCAACTCCAACACATTAGTAGTACTATGTCAAACCAGATCAATGCTCACCTAAACAGAACTACAAAGCCCGCTTCTGTTAACAAAATAGCTTCTGTTTAATTGAGTCATAGTTGGCCTAGAAAGGAGCTCAGGTCAAGAAATCCAGTGAACTAGAAAATGGTCTCAGTGTTTCATTTTGAGACTCCAAGTAAGGTTTAGACCTGAATAGATACTTTATAGGATCTTTGTGAGAATTCAAGATGAAGGTTAAGGAGCTGAATACATAAGCAACTCTCAGCCCCTCTCCCTCTCTCTCACTCGCTTTCTGTCTCTGTCTCTCTCTGTCTTTCTGTCTGTCTCTCTGTCTCTGTTTCTGTCTCTCAACCGTGTATAGAGGTGATAGTACAGCTTGAAGAGCGCTATATGGCAGGAGACCTGGTTCCCAGAAATCCCTTTTTATTAACTGTTGCTAAGATACTAGAGTAAAGTTGGAGCTGATATTTAGGCATTCTCATAAATCAGGCACTGTTCTTAATAATTTGCACATGTTCATTAGCTCAGTCTTTCTGTCTTGTGAACGGGACAGGCACTGTGACTTCCCAGTGCGTGGACAGCAGTGTATTTTAACAGACTGCTCCGCATCCCGGAGCCGGGAAGGGCGGAGAGGAGCCCCGTTCTGTCCAGGGGTCACCCCCGCAGCACCAGGCTCAGACTGGCGGGAGTGTGGTTCAAACTCTAGGTGGGCCCTGGAATCCTCACTTTGAAATATAGGAAGAACAAAACTATATTCTCCTTTACTTGATGTTACAAACTGATCATGTTTTAGAGCTGCAAAAGATCGTTGCATTTATATAATCCAAATTAATATTTTAAACTAAAGGAAATAAAGTCTTCAGTTAAGAAAAACCCCGGATTGGGCCGGAGGGTTGGCTCAGGGGTTCCGGCGCCTGCCTCGCAAGCGCAAGGTCCTGAGTTCGATCCCCGGTAACCACATATAATGCTGGGCGTGGAGACACGCCCACCAACAATCAACACCGCATACCACAATGTCGGACGTGGTGGCTCACGCCTGTAATCCCAGCACTCGGGAGGCAGAGACAGGAGGATTGCTGAGTTCATGGCGGCTTGCCTGGGCACCATAGTGAGCTCAGGGCCAGCCTGAACTACAAAGTGAGACCCTGTCTCAAAAAGCAAAAAAAAAAAAAAAAAAAAGAAAAACCCCGGATCTCAGGATGTCAAGCACCCTAGGCTCACGCAGAGAACGGGAGACTGAGCTCGAGGTCCGCCGGCTCCCGGACACACTCCGTGTGGGGTCCCCACACCTCACCTGGTCAAAAATACGCGTTAATATGGCCACACAGAGTAATCCAAATTTCACAGCTTAGGGAATACATACTAGTACATTAAATACATAATTATTTGCTATTTCATAATAAAAGTATAGACAAGATGGAGTGGTTCTGTGTCGAGCAGATGCGGAGGGGGAGCGGGAAGACAGACGGACGGTGGAGCGCGGAAGCACTGCGAGGAGACCACTTAGCCCTCGTGCGTGGCGCAGACGGAGAAGGAAGGCAGAGCGTGGCTTTGGAGCCGGCCCCGAGGCACAGGCTGCGTGCGGCCCGTCGGGCTCCTGGCCGGCCCAGGCAGGCGCGAGACCCCACGCTCGGCTCGCCCAGTCTCCTCGCTGGACGCTTCTGTGATTCACCTGGACGCGCAGGTGCTCTTGGACAAGTCTGGAGCCTCGAGTGCAAGGGCTGGGGCTTCGTTTAGCCGGCGCCTCGGGGCCCTGAAGACCTGTTTGCTTCCGGTGGTCGTTGGGAGGTGCTTCAAATCCTTTTAGTGTCTTTGGTTTCTTCTAATGAAATAAGAGTAGGGCCCTGTTCTTCTCTTTGTGACATCCGGTCGTGGTGTAGTGTCTGGATCAGAGTAGAAACTTCAGGTATATAATTTAACAATAAAAATAAATGTTTGTTGGACACAGCTTATAGCATGTTATGTTTTGTTTTGTTTTTGTTTTTGTTTTTTTAAGACAGGGTCTCACTTTGTAGTTCAGGCTGGCCCTGAATTCACTATGTAGCCCAGGCAAGCCTCGAACTCAGCAATCCTCCTGCCTCTGCCTCCCGAGTGCTGGGATGACAGGCGTGAGCCACCACGCCAGGCACTGTGGTATGTGGTATTGATGGCTGGTGGGCATGAGTCACTATGCCCAGCATGGTATGTGGTTACCGGGATCGAACTCAGGACCTTGCGCTTGCGAGGCAGGCGCAGGAACCACTGAGCTAAATCTCCGGCTCGTTCATTTTTGTTTTTATTCTAGCATTAGCCCTGTGGACAGATACTAAGGATAGTCCAGAGAACTGAAATCAACGAAGTATTTCAGCTGTGTAGCCCTGAGCGCGTGGCTCAGCTGTAGACCTCCAACAAGCAAGGTTTCGTGCTTCCACCTGATTTTAAAATCTATGGCATTTTCAAAATGTGCTTGTCATTTACGATTTCTTTAATAAAGTTACCATGGCTCATAATTTTCTCAATGCAAAATGTATTTTATGTGAATTGATATATCATTTCATTCCATTTTTGTATGGAATGGGAAATCCAATAGAAGTCAACATTTTTTCAAGAAAATTTAAAAATATAATACCACTGAGTGTGAAGATTTTTTTTTTTTTTTTTGAGACAGGGTCTTGCTTTGTAGTTCAGACGGAAAAAGGAAGACAGAGCATGACTTTGGAGCTGGCTCTGGAGCATAAGCGGACGCAGGCGGAGGCAGGATGCGTGTGGCCCCGTCGGGCCCCGGGCAGGTGTGAAGACCCCCGCTCACTGTGTAGCCCTACGCAGCACTGTGTGCTGGCTGATGATCTCTGATTCTTCAGGTCACATTGTCTTTGGCTGGTTCAGTCGGTGCCATGGAGGCAGCACCAGGTGCCCTGCCGGGGGTTAGCACAGAGCTCAGGCCGGAGCGACGGCCTCTCATTATCAAAGCTCAAAGCTCGTCATAAACTGAGGGTGCAATTCTGCTCTTAATTATCTTCCTTTTCCAGATAAGCAAGGAACAGGCTGACGGAAGGAAGTTGTCCAAAGTCCAAAGATAGCAAGAAGAGTTGGGTTCTAAGGACACAGCCGCACGAGGACTGCGCACAGAGCACGCTGCGTGTGAGGCCCTCGGCACAGGGTCAGGCAGGGGCTGCACACTGGCCACTCTGGGCCGGTTCAGTCCGGACGGGCGCATAAGAAAGACAGTGAGAAAGGCGAGTTAGGAACAGCCCTTTCCTGCTTTCCGCAGCGGTATGTCTTTAAGTGACTGAGGTGGACAGAAGGCAGGACGGACTGGGAAAAGACCGGAGAGGAAAGGTGACCTGGTGTGTGTGCCAAGGGAACAGATGGGCATCATTTGGGAACTGAAAGGAACATACACAGGTGTTATAATGCCCGATGCACGGCCAGGTATTAGTAGCCCATGTCACTGTCACCACAAACTTGTGAAATAAGTATAATAACCGTGTTCTGTTAATAAGTAAAATATAAGGCTAAACTGGTCACCTGTGACTCTATTGGATGAAGCTGTGAATTAAATCTTTTTCCCTTTAAACTGGTCACATCTCGGTTCAAACGTTCTGTTACGGGTTGAAAGTGAGTATTGGAAAGCAGGGCGACTCGAGAGACATTCAGAATCTACAAACATCCCTGGGGTGGAGACGAACCCAAGAACTAGCGGGATCCGGGCAGCGAGCGCTTTCCCACAGATCAAGGCTTAACTTAAGACCGAAATGTGAGCAGGGGGAGGAACAGACAGAATTGCTCCACGAACAGAAAAGGCCTGACAGTCCGTGGAGAGCTGTTTCAGTGGGGGTCCCTCAGTTTAAAGTCGGCAATTTCTTTTCTAATATTTAATAACAACATTGATGACAAATGCCATTTATTGAACATAAATGGTATCAGACAGCAAGTTGTTTCTCATAACCGTCTGGAGTCCTTTCCTCCCAGCAAGCTGACTGTCATCTTCTGTTTGAAGGTGATAAAACTGTAGCTCGAAGTTTAAGCGACTTTTCAAGTTCACTGAAGTTCTCTACAACCGAGCTCCAGCTCTCCGCTGGGCCATCCTGCACTCACAAGACTGATTTCTTTCTATCAAAAGAAACCGGTGAGCTACCCTGAGCTGACATAATCAACTATAAAGCGAGTAAATTATGTTTTAGTTAATGTGCAGCTTTATTTGAGTCAGGGTGGCAGTAACGGAAGGTGTGTCCTCAGCTTTGAAGTAAGTGCGGGCCCCAGTGGACTCTTTCGGGGCGGGTTTCGGGCCTCTGGCGGCCCCTCAGCGTCCCGGTCCGCCGCCTGCAGCCCAAGGGTCCGGCAGGAGCCCGAAGTCCCCGCAGATCTCCGCTGCCCCTTCCCCTGGCTCGCCAACACCTCGGCCCACACGGTGCCCGGGCCTGGCTGGGGATTTCCGCCTCCGCGGGGAGCTCTGTGCTCAAAAGTCTCTGAGCCTTGACACGAACGCTGAGCTCCCACCATCTGCAGGTGCCTCAAGCTCACAAGCTTGTCGCCCGGCTCCGCTCGAAGGCTCCGCCGCCCCAGACTGGAGCCGGGACCTCGCCGCTCCTTCCCAAGTCATCGCCTGTGAAAACCGGCAACATGACAGAGAACTCGCCTGTTCCGAGAGACAGCAGAGGCCAAAACCCCGTGTCCAGGAGCATTTGCAAGGACACGGCGGCGCCCTCGGCAATGCGCATCCCAGCCCGCCGGGGACTCAGCCTGCTTTCTCCGCCCTCACCGGGGCAGAGTGGACGCGGGGCGAGTCTCCCGCAGGCTGCCCCGGAGTGACACCCGGAAGGAAGCATTTGGAGAGGTCGAGACAGCACTGAGGCTCAAGTTCACCCGAGTCTTCAGCAAGACCCAACCTCGGTCAGCACCGCGCTGGGCCGCTCGCGCCTGTCGGCTCTGTCCTGGTCCACACGGCTGCAGACGGCAGCTATTTCTCGGAAATGGCAAAGGAAGCCAAACTGCAGTCAGTAGCTGCTTAACCTTTGGTTTCATGTCCAGGTAGACCGCCAGCCATGTCACAGAGGGCTCCTTTCTGGGTCCAATACAATGAAATCAGAGAACGTGTGTTCACAGCTGCTCTTACATGTTCCTTGCTTTTGGGGACTGGTTTCCATCTGAGTTTTTTTATTCTTTCAAGAGCAGTTGCCCCGTTCAACATTACCTAACCCCATAAAACCAGCAACCGTCAGTGTGGCTTACCCGTAGATCAGGCATTGTGATGGCCACACCCACTCGCAGCTCCGTGTGCCCACAGAGCCTGGGGCATCTTCTTTGCCATCCTGAGCTCTTTCCTCTGGGCTGTGACCAGGCCGGGCCTGGAAGGGGCTTGTCCGCGGGGCCGAGCTGAGGGCAGTGGCCAGCGTGGAGTTGGGGGGGGCACACCAGCCGGTGAGGGTAGTTAGGCTTCGTGTTATAAATGTGCCTGAGGATTATCTGGGAAGCCCGCCTTTGTGATCAGAGGCCTGAGGCAGGGCCTTTGCTTGAAGCTTTAAAATAATGGAAATTTTAGCAAAATGACACTTTCCTCTGTCCCTACTCAAAACCTTCGTCACCTTCATCTCAATCTACGAAAAATACATTGACAGGTTCACAGTTTCAACCCTCTGGGGTTCGGGTGTGGGGGGCAGAGAGGCTGCCTTCTCAGGGCCGGCGGTGCTGCGGGGGAAGCGTCTAAATCCTAACATGCTGCGTGCGCTCCCTGAGCTGCCTTATTTCCCAGGTATTCAGACTTGAACCTCAGAGCAGAGCTGATGGCATCTTCTTTGTAAAGAATTCTGAACTACGTTAATATAGGCAAGAGTCCCCCTGACTGGTAGGTACATGAGCAGGGCAGCACAGAGGGGCTTCACGACTGTGAAGATCACGTTAGGACCCAAGTGTGATCCGAATGGCCCTGGAAAGGCTGAGCTGCGGCGTAGAAGCGGGAGGTAAAGGGTGTCCCACGCATGCCTCCGAGGCTGTGGCAGCTCCCCAGGCATGAAGCAGGAAACGGGGAGGAAAAAATGGCCAGAGCTGTGTCTTTAGAAGGTTTGCCAACTGGCTACAGTGGCCCACACCTGTAGTCTCAGCTACATTGGAGGCTGAGGCAGGAGGATACCAGAATTTGAGCCCAGCTTAGTGGCT
This sequence comes from Thryonomys swinderianus, assembly GCA_004025085.1. Classification (NCBI taxonomy): domain Eukaryota; kingdom Metazoa; phylum Chordata; class Mammalia; order Rodentia; family Thryonomyidae; genus Thryonomys; species Thryonomys swinderianus. The sequence continues at coordinate 78,210 of PVIC010002168.1, forward strand.
TAGGGAGATTCTGTCTCAAAAAAATGATTAATGAATGGATCTCACTGTAAAGGCCTTGGATTCAGTCCCGAATACTACAAAAACATAAAAGCAAAAGCAAAAAAGTCAGTATGTAGCTCTGTGGTGAAGTGCTTACCTAGCAGTGGGAGGCTCTGGGTTCAATCTGTAGTACTGTGAGAACAATAAACAAAAAGTTTGCAAGGCATTTACTAATTTGCTGTCAGCTCAATTTCCTCTCTTCTAGGAAGTTTGGACCACGTAGCCGCCACTGTGAAGGAGCTGTTCTTTCTGGAAACTTCTGGGAATTACTGGAAACCAGAACAGGAAAGAAACGACTTTTGGTTTCTCCCTACAACTCTTACAGTAGCAATGCCAGTTCAGCGGTGCAGGGTGGAAAGAGCTTGTGAGCCCGGGAGGCGAAGGCAGCCGGGTGCCAGTGTGGCAGCAGCAGGGCGGACCTGGGCCTCGGGCTGTGCACTCGGCGTGGGCAGCAGCAGCCCCGGCCGGAGCACGCGCCCAGGCACCGCCCTGCGGCACCGGAGCGTCTTTCTCCCCAACCGGAGCCGAGAGCTTATCAGAGACCTTTGCGATGCGGAGGGGAGGGCTCCGCCCGTGACACAAAATGAAAGCGGAGCCTGAACGCAGGCAGCCCTTTCGGAGCCATTTATCTCAAGGACAAAGCCCAAGCCCTCGGCCGAGCGCCCCGGGCCTCGGAGGTGCCTCCCCTGGCCGCCGTCCGCGCGCTCTGCGGGCTCCTCGCCCTGCGCGCCTGCTGCATCATAACCGCTCCCGCCGAGCCGGTGTCCTGAAGTCCTCGGTCGGTTGTCCTCGTCCTCCCCTCCCCTCCTCCTGTCCTCTCGTCTCCCTCCCTCTCCCTCTCCCTCTCTCCTTCTCTCCCCCTCTCTCTCTCTGTCTCTCTCTCCCTCTCTCCCTGTCTGTCTCTGTCTGTCTGTCTCTCTCTCTCCTTTTTTTTGAAACAGGGTCTCGCTTTGTAGTCCAGGCTGGCCCCGAGCTCACTATGGAGCCCAGGCAAGCCTCGAACTCAGCAGTCCTCCTGCCTCTGCCTCCCGAGTGCTGGGATGACAGGCTTGAGCCACCACGTCGGACATTTAGAATTACTGTTTTATAGAGTCAATACTCATTTGTACATTCACGTGCAAAGGCCCACCCAAACACTCAGTTGTGTTGATAACATCCAAAGAAACCATTACTACTATCCTCAAAATATTCACTACATTCTCTGAAGTTCCCTTCCTCCTTTACAGTCAATGTTGCATTATTCTCTGATAGATACAGCAAGTTGGGTCTAAGGGGCTTTCCCACTGAGCTAATACCGCAGTCCTCTGTACTTGTTTTTATTTCGGAACAGGGCCTTGCTGAGTCGCCAAGGGCCAGAGTCACAGTCCTTCCTCGCCTTGAAGCGCGCGGGGCGAGAGGTGTGTGCTGTCTTCCTGTCTCGTTGCTTGGCTAAACATGAGTCACAGGAAACTTCAATGCCTAGACTTTAAGTTTAGAAACATCACTTTAAGCAATTATAACTTTATTTTACATGTACATAACACATTTTGTTCGCGTCCACACCTTCTTGGCTTTGTTCATACCTCCTGCAAAATTGTAAATTTCTATTCGTATAAATCAGGGATGGCCAACGTTTTGAGGACAAGTGCCCAAACTACCTCCCAGAAGCCCCTTATTTATCCCAAAGTACCAACAAGGTGATTAAACTCGAATGCGAAGTCTTTACTTCAAAAAGAGATACACGCACTAACATCTTTTGTCTCAAAAGAAAAATACAATAACAGAGTTTCGAATGGCACAGTTTTTATTGCAAGTTAAAAGTTTGCCCTTGGTGTGTTTTTGCACACCCACCGTGGTCTCGCTGCCGCCTGCGTGCCGGTGATTCGTCACACTATGGCTCACACCGCCTCAGCTGGGGGCAGCACACGGCGCACTCAGGTCGCCTGTCAGTCTGTGTCGCCTTTGATATAATTCAGAGCTGAAAACAGCTACTTACAAGGACAAACGATCCAAGCCAAGCAGTAAAACAGCCCCAAGTGCTCTCGTCCGTTTAAAATTATTCGCCAGAGAATTCCACACTTCGCCAGGATGTTACTCTCCTAACTCGAGTGTGCACCCTTCACACTGCGTCTCCTCCATCTTCTTGGGCTGCACACAGGTCACAGACTAGCTTTCCGGAAAGAGCTTTCTTGGTATTTCACTAGCTCCGGTATCTAACCAGAATCTAACCAGTGTGAGCAGAAAAGATTGTTCTTCAGTCTGGCCGTGTCTGGAGAAGTGAAACACGGTGCTGTCTCCCTTACGGAGCTGTAAAAACCCGCTGCTAAAATCCTCCTTCGCATCTGCCACCATGTTAGATTTTCTGATGGCTTATGAGATTATCTGCAGATGTAGAATTTTCTAAATGCATTTTTTTTGTTGTTTTTTTTTTTTGCTTTTTGGAGACAGGGTCTCGCTTTGTAGTTCAGGCTGGCCCTGAGCCCACTATGGTGCCCAGGCAAGCCGCCGTGAACTCAGCAATCCTCCTGTCTCTGCCTCCCGAGTGCTGGGATTACAGGCGTGAGCCACCACGCCCAGCATTATATGTGGTAACCGGGGATCGAACTCAGGTCCTTATGCT
>PVIC010002169.1:0-63776 GCA_004025085.1 Thryonomys swinderianus
CCACCTGGGATGTTTTATACCCATTCTCTAGCCAGTTCTGATCTCAGGCTGGCTGCTTGGCACTCAGCCACTAGCCGACTAGTGACTCGTCAGAAGCCGGGTGGGGAGGTGGAGGCTGCGGGTAGCGGCAGCCTGTGAAGGAGACCGGAGGCCTGGGCTAGGTGTGAGGGCAGCTGACAGAAGGTCATACTAGCAGGCTGGGCCTGCGCTCACAGTAGGAATTCTGGGGTTCCAGGAGTGTTTGAGGTACTTGACCTCTCAGCTCACAGAGACTAGGCAGGGTCATGTTTTCAGCTCTCTGCCAGGTGTAGAGACTGAGGTTACCCCATGGCCCCCACCCTGCTTTACTCACCCACCTAACACTGAGCATATAACCCAGGACTCACCAAGCCTGTCCCTGCCCACAGCGTCTTCTCAGCCCAGTGAGGGCAGTAGACAGATCCCCACCTAAGTCACTGCTGTCCTGTGCAGTGCCACACCAAGGGCTGCCCAGGGAGCCGGAGACCAACAAGAGGACATTTAACTAGGCAAGGTTGGGGAGGGACAGCTTCCTAGAGAACTGCTGCTCTAAGGTTGTTAGAAGAGTTATGGTACTTCGGTCTATTTATTTTTGAAAAACAATTTTTGATACTGAGGATCAAACTCAGGAAATCATGCATGCTAGGCAAGTACTGTACCACAGAGCCACACCCCAATCCAGCCCAGTCCAGATCTACTTTTTTTTTTTGAGACAGGGTCTCGCTTTGTAGTTCAGGCTGGCCCTGAGCTCACTAGTAGCCCAGGCAAGCCTCGAACTCAGTAATCCTCCTGCCTCTGCCTCGCAAATGCTGGGATTACAGGCATGAGCCACCACGCCCCACACTGTGGTATGTGATATTGATGCCTGGTGGGCGTGAGTCACCACGCCCAGCATTCTATGTGGTTACCGGGATCGAACTCAGGACCTTGCGCATGCGAGGCAGGCGCCGGAACCACTGAGCTAAATCTCCAGCCCAGATCTACCTTTCTTTTTTAAAACAGGGTCTCACTATGTAGTTCAGGCTGGCCTTGAATTCACTATGTAGCCCAAACTGGCCTCCATTGGCAGCCCAAATTAGCTTTGAATTTATGGCAATCCTGTGTCAGCCTCCCAAATGCTGGGATTATAGGCGTGCACTACCACACCCAAGTTTAAATATCTGCTCTGTGCTACGCACTCTAGGTACTTTTATATCCCTTGTCATGTTTCATTTGCACGAACTACCATGTGCAGTAGGAAATAACTTCTCTATGTTAGCAGTGAGTAAGCTAAAGATCAGAGAAGGGAGGTTTCTTGGCCACCTCACTTAGCCACAATTAGAAATCCAGGAGGTTAAGACAACAGAAAAGACATAGGAGTGGGAGGTGAGGCTGGTGCATCTGGGCAAAAGAACCAGCCTATGCAAAAGCCTGGCCATGGAGCAGCCGTGGTGTGGAGGCCCCTAGCATGGCAGGGAGTGGAGGCTGGCTGGAGCCCCTGAAAGGCTTGAGTGCTGGGGGCAGGGAGCTAGGGAGCCATGGCAGGTGTGTAAAACTGTCCCTGAGGGCAGGGACAGTTTACTAGGGGCTTCTGCTCCTAGAGCTATCGCCTTTGCCTCCCTGTGCCCTTTGAAGCATCTGGCAACAAGCACACCTCCCAGAGGTACTGTACCTGTTCCTGCTCCAGACACAGCTGCCAGCCTTACACAGTGTCAGGGATGTGCCTGGCACACCCGCCAGGAGCTTGCCCTCCATTCTACAGTGCCAAGCTCCACTGTGCCTGTCCAGAGAGAGGCTGAATGGGGGCCAGCGCCTGCCCATCAGCACAGAGTTCCCGCTCTTAGCGCAGGCTCACTCCAGCTGCCTCCAGGGACCATCCTGCCGCCTCCCCAGAGAGCCAGTGCTTCCGCTGGCTGCCTGGCTGCCGCCTAATAGCTCTCCCAGCTGGAGACTATGCTTGATATTTAGCCTGCGTGGCAGGAACCCTAATAGCAGCAGCTCTCCCTCCCAGCTCCTGCCTCTGGAGCCCCAGAGATGGCCCTCTCCCTCCTGAGCCAACATCCTCCTGCTCACCAGGGCCCAGGCATCAGGCAGAGAAAGCCTGGGCCTCCCTCCCTATTCTTGGTCACATGGGAAGTGAACAAGCTCCCAGGAGCACTTTGTTGTGGTCAGTGTGGTGATTTTCTCCCCTGAGATCCACAGGTAACCTGTGAAAGGGTGTCACTAGCTTTGCCCCCATTTTAAAATAAACTGAAACTCTGAAGGAGCACATGATGGAGATAGATCACTGTCCCAAGACCTTTGCTTTTGCTGGTCTCTGCTTCGATGATGTCTTCTTTTAGATCTCATCTTGGCTGCCTTTTGTCCCATATTTATTAAAGATGGCCTTTCCTCCCCAACTGCAAGCTCCACAGGCAAGGAGTCACTGCCACCACCACCCCTCATGCTGGGATGGAGCCTCGTTCCTGGTGTAGCAAGCATGTTACCATTTAGCCACACCACCAGCCCCCACTGTCAATTTACATTGCCCATCTCTGTATCCTTGGCACCCAGTTTAGGTTATGTAGCTCACATTGGGTTTTACTACATATTTATCCAAAGAGTAAGTGAGAAGGTAAGGTTTCTTAGGGCAGCACACCAACTTTACCATTTCTAGATGTTTGTCATGCGTGGCAATAGTGTTTATAGTGGATGGACAGTTTACTTCATGGTCTGATCTGGGCATGGTCCATCCCATAGGCAGTTTGTGGTGGGGGCTTGTATGGAAGAGTGCTATTTCTACTCACGTTTCATTGGCTCGAGCTCAGTCATGTGACCACAGGGAGGCAGGGAAATGTAGCAGCTATGGTGCCAAAGAGTGAAACATGTTTTGGTGACTTTGAAGTTTCCCATCCAGATTGTTAAATAACTGCTAGGCAGGGACCCAGTCCTTACCACCATACCTGGTGCTAAGTCCTTGCCTCACACGGACCGTCTTATTATCACAACCACCCTGCAAGGCATTATTATTGCCCCCAGTTGGAAATGTAGAAGACAAGGGCTCAACTGACCTGGTAAGGGCCAAAGGGTCTTAGAAATCTGGAGATTGTTATGGCCAGAGCCTGAGACCTTCATTCTAGACCATCTACTCCAAACATCTTGTGAATTTAAGAGACCAGTATCCACCCAAAAGAAATGAACTATAGGAACACAGCACAGAGGTACAGACCTGTAATCCCAGCTACTCTGGAAGCTAAGGCAAGAGGATCACAGGGCTAGCTTGGGCAATTTAGCAAGACATTGGTTTAAAATAAAATTTGTAAAAGGCTGGGGATGTGGCTCAGTTAGAGTGCTTGTTTAGCATGAATGAAGCCCTGGTTCTAGAGTACTGGCGTCAGAGACTGCGAGAGAACACTCCATGAACTCCTGTTGCCCTGGTCTTTATGGGATGTTGCCTTGCCTATGGGTAGGGTGGAGGAGTACCTCTCTCTCCGAGGGGCCTGGCAAGGGCACTGCACTCTCATCTCTCAGCTGCCCCTGTTTGGAATGCCTCTGTTCTTGTCTGTCCCCTGCACAAGGAGAAAGTGGTGCACATGTGGCTACTTATCTGGCTCTTGGCTCCTTGAACAGCTGCTCCCTTGCCAGAGTGTGTTGGACTGAGAGACGGAAGGGCTTTGAAGCAGAGAACAGTTTGTGTGAAGCCTGAGAGCCCAGCCTCTTTACTTTGGTGTCTGCCCCACTCCTAGGCTGCGTTGTGACCCAGTTCTGAGGTTCTTCCCATCTGCCCTGAAGAGGGAATGTGTCCTATACCAGTGTATTCATCCAGCTCAAGCCTGTTTTACCTCCTCTGTGGAAGAGGGTTGGAGACAGGCAAAAGAAGGAGGCAGAAAGGTAGCAAAAAGGAAAGATGAAGAGAACAAGTAAGAGGGCCGGAGATTTAGCTCAGTGGGTCTGGCACCTGCCTCATAAGCACAAGGTCCTGAGTTCAATCCCCAGTAACCACATACAATGCTGGGCGTGGTGACTCACGCCCACCAACGATCAATACCACATACCACAGTGCTGGCCGGGCATGGTGGCTCATGCCTGTAATCCCAGCACTCAGGAGGCAGAGGCAGGAGGATTGCTGAGTTAGAGGCTTGCCTGGGCTACATAGTGAGCTCAGGGCCAGCCTGAACTGCAAAGCGAGACCCTGTCTCAAAAAAGAAAAGAAAGAGAGAACAAATAGGAGTGGGCTGAGCACCTGCCGGTGTGAGCCCTCAAGGGACCTCTTTGATCAGATCTCTCCTGAGCACCCAGTTGTAGGGAGCACCCTCAGCTGAGCATGCCTGTCTCGGGGTCTTTGCACTCACCGGGCCGTTGTTCTGGCCGCAGGTGCCCTTTCCAGAGAGCTTCCCTCTTGGAATTCCTGCTCCCCCTTGGACTTTCTCAGATGACCGCTTTTTAGGAGGCTTACCAGACCATCCTATTTGAAACTACAAACTTCTTCCTCTCATGTTCCGTTCACCTTAGCAAATGTTTTCCTTGTAGCACCTAGTCGCCACCTAGCGCTGTATAATTTGATTTATGTTATCGCATTCTGGCTACTTTCCTTCAACGCTCATTCCCTCTCCTCCCCCCAATATAAGCCACTTGAGCACAGGTATTTGTTTTTAATGTTTTTTTTTTTCCAATGGCAGATATCTAGCCCCTGAACACAGTAGGCGCTCAATAAACGTTTAACTATAAGTGAATTCAACCCTGGGCAAAAAGTGACACCATTTCACAGACCAGGAAGTGGAGGCCTAGTGTCTCTCAGCCACACGGTGGGAGGGGGTAGTTCTATCCCCCCGCAGGAGCTTCTCATACCCTTCCCCAGCCCGCAGGTTACAGGCCGGCAGCCCGGGCGGCGCGAGGGACTAGGTAGCCGTGGTTACGTCACCAGACTTCTCATATTTCCTGTCTTTTGTGTTAGCAGAGCTCACCCCTCCCCAGCCCCGGCTGCCGCCCCTGATTGGTCATCACTGTAGATGGGTGGGGTTAGCGGAGCGGGCGGGGCAAAGGGGATGACGCTTGCCTCCTGGTAGGCAGCGGGTGATTAACAAACTGGCGCAAGTGGGTGCGGTTAAAGAGGGCGGGGCTTCCGGCACGGTAGCCCTGGGAGCCTAGGTTGGGAGGGGGACTGCGTGTTAATCGCGACTGGAACAAAGAGTGCCCCCAGACCCAGTTCCCTTTAAGATTTTCTTTCCTTTAGGGTCCGAGAGTGAGAGGCCTGCTGGGGCTGTAGCCCCTAATCTTCATAAGGGCACTGGATGTTGGATGCCACAAAAGTGTCCCAAGGGGAGGACCCCCTTGCCATGCAGGCCTCTCGCTGCCCTTCCCACCACAGGACCTTTGCATGCCTCTCCATTCCTCACCCTCAGGAAGCCTTCCGCACAGACCATCAGCCCCTCCAATGTTTAGTCTTTTCTCACTGTGCCTTTTTTTTTTTTTTTTTTTTTTTTGGTCTACCCCGCACATGTACACACTCACACAATACTGAGTGCTATCACAGCAGAATTTGTTTGTGGCCCGGCACACAGTAGGTGCTTACGTTATACTGTTGAATACATCCATTCATCGAGCTGCCCTGAAGCTTTCTTGGTGGGCCCCAGGCTGGGCCCTGGGACTTGTGAGGAAGAGAGACAGATGTGCCTTCACATTCAGACACAGAAGGGCTTTTTTTCCCCTGCCAGGGCATGGGGTGAGTGTCTGGCCTGCACCCCAGACTAGAGGAGCTCAGTTTGGTGTGTGCCCCGGGTGAATAGCCTACTGTGCGGCCAGACGACGAGCCTGGCTGGTCCAGACCTGGGAGGCCTAGGATCTAAGTCTTCCTTTGTGTTACATGCCTGCTCCTTGTCCTGGCTTGACAGACTCATGAGAAAACTGACACAGTACATATCTTCTAGGCACACCCACAAGCCGAGAGGGAGCCAAAGTCACGAAACTGGTGACACATTTATACAGTTACACCTTCGGGGGTTTTGATGCCATTTTGGGTGTGTATGTTGTTGACCCCCCAAACCAAAAATGTAACATACAGCAAAGTGAACATATTAATATATAGCAAAGCTAGTATTTTTATTTAAGTTATGAAATCAGAGTTTTACAAGCATTGGCATGTATAACAAACCACCCTGGAGTTGGTTTGGGATCAGGCCACCCCCAAATCATCTATTTTAAAGGATGGGTCCAGTTATCTGCCCTTTTCAAGCTGCCTATGTAGCTTTGATACCCAGATTTTAAGTTTGCCATATGAGAAATTAAATGACATGTTTTACACCTGAATACACTGGAACATTCTCTAAGACCTAGAAGTTCTGTCTACTATTCTGTCTCAGGCCCTGTGTACAGATTCAGGTCTAGACTGGAGGGATGTTGGATGCTTTAGAAATTAGAAAAAAAGCTGAGCATGGTGGCTCACGCTTGTCATCCCAGCACTTGGGAGGCAGAGGCAGGAGGCTTGCTGAGTTCAAGGCTTGCCTAGGATACATTGTGAGCTCAAGGCCAGCCTGCGCTACAAAGCAAGACCCTGTCTCAAAAACAAAAAAGAAAAGAAAAAGAAATTAGGAAAAAAGCTCTAGACTCACATCCAAAAACATGTTTGTGTACCTAGATAGAAACTTTGCATTTGATTTCAGGACATTCTCATATGGACTTGTAGGCTGAAAGGAAGAGGAAGTCTACTTAGGAAAAGGCTTCCATGCTGATCTGAACCTAGGACCAAACACAGATGTGCAGTGCATGAGAGTTCCTGGCAGAAATCTGCCCACTGCTCAATCTGCATCCATCCTGGTGCCTAGGGTATCTTTCCAGGAAGTATACAGCCCTGGGGTGGAAGTGAGACTGAGTGCCTGCCCCAGGGGCTCCAGACTCCCAGCAGCTTTGCTTCTGGGGTAAGGTAGGGCCAGAGTAAGAAAAGGGCAAGTACTAGAGCTGCCTGGCAGACAAATTGGTATTTCCTGTTGCAGAGACTGCAGCGCTATCCCTCCTGACCTGTCCTGGTGCATCCTGGGTGGAGGGCAGCAGGGCCCAGGAGTGAGCCTAGGCAGGGCAAGGGTGGCAGACCTTGAGACAGCATACCCCCACAGAGATATCTTTCCACCAGAGACTCCCATCTCCTCAGGAGACTGTACTCTGCCCACTTGCAGGCTGGACACAGCCTCCTCCAGGGCCCATTTGTTATCCAGCCACTGAGGACCTTGAAAATTCAGGAGTCCCTGACAGTCCCCACCTGAGGCAGGCTCCCAGTTTATATTAGTAGGAGCAGAAGAGTAGGAACCGCAGGCCCTTCCCTGGCCCTCACCTTCAGAGAGGACTGGTTACCCTGGGGCCACAATAAAGCCCATGTCTTGCCTGGCACCCAGTGCCCTCAGGTCTACACCAAGCCTTCTCACACAGGCTTGCCCACCTGTCTCCCTCCCCCCGGAGCTCAGCTTGGATCTGAGCAATTCCCTCAGTGCCCCCTTGCTACCCACACACAGCCTCTGCCTTCAGCACTGAGAGGTTGAGTAGTTGGGTTATTTGCTGTTTCCCAGGGACCCTCTGCCATGCAGCCCTTGATACACTGGTCCTGGCCTGAATCCCAGCCATTTGAAGGCTGGGAGGGCCAAGCAGCCCCAGTTGGCTACTTGAGGGCCCATTGTGGGGTCTGTCTGTCCCAGCTCCCTGGTACTAGAGCCTGGGAAACTCATGTGCCCTTACAGATCCTGGCAGGAGGTGCCCAGGAAGCCCAACCACAGCTGAATGAGTGATGGATACCGGAAGGAAGCCAGTAGAAAGGGGGTGAGTCTACGGCTATCTGTTATGGGTTCTGAGAAGGGATATGGGGCAGATTCACTCACTCAAACTTGATCCACTCAACCCCACCAAGGCCTCTAGCACCTGTTTCATGCTGGACCGTGTTCTCAGGACACCATGCAGATGAGACACAAGCACCCACCTTTGTGAAGCTGACAGGGAGCACCAACCAAAGCAAGGCCAGCAGTGGGTGGGTAGAAAGCAGGGAAGTGGCTGGATGAGGCTGCAGGGCCTTTACCTGACCAGGTGCTGCACAAGACCAGGGTCTTTTCACCTTTGCAGTGGGGCCTCTCCCTGCAAAAATGGCATCTATCCAGAACTCGTCAGTGTGATGAGCATGTCCTCAGCCTCGAAGTTGGTGGCCCTCTCTTGGCAGGGCCAGGGGGCATGCCCAGAGCTAGGGATGCACCTTGCTGTGCTGAGCAGGGGCCCTGGGGACACTTCCCCTTCTCTGTGTGGTCAGGCTTCCCCGCTCCATGCTGCAGGGGAACAAGAGAAGCCTCCAGGGAGTGTAGCTGTCCCTGTGCCTGGAGCGGGGGTGAGGGAGCCCTCCTGGGCTGAGAAAGGCCACACATACCCTTGTTCATAGTGTGGAAGGCTATGGGGTGAGGGGCACAGTCTCAGGCCCCAGACAGCATGCTGGCCTAGCTGCAAAGTTTGGAAAGGTTTCCTGAACCTGGCCTGGTTTCCGGAAAGGGCAGCCGTCTTCCTGCACACGCTGTGCAGTATGGGTGCTGGCAACAGTGGGACTGGAAAGGTGGCTGCTGCGGGGCCTGACTCCCTGGCACAGATGCCTCAGCCACCACCAGGCCATTCGCATGTCTTGAGGCACTCTTCCTTCCTCCAGCCCCTGGGTTCTGTGGCTTTCTGGGGGCTGCTGGGACCCCAGGGAAACAGTCCCACTTCCTGCCTATTGTGGCTGCCTGCTTTCCACGGAGGATTTTTCCCCACCCCCGACTCAGCAGCGGCAGCCACTTGCCGCTAAGCAGAGGGGAAGTCGGGACTTGCGTTTTGCCTCCCAGCGCCTGTAATCAGCCCCACACAGCCCCCGCCGCAGGCGCCCTCCGCACCGCTTCCGGAGACTACTTGAGATACACCTGCTCCCGCTAAAAGCAGAAGCAGTAATCCATCAAAACAACCCCAGGCGCTGGGATGGGAGGGGCTGGGACTTGGTTTCCCCTCTTGTGGAACAGGGCGTCATGGGGCATCTGAAGTCTCTGCAGGTCCTGTCATCCTGGAATCAAGCAGTTCAGTCGCTTCGCCCTGCTGGGCCTTGGTTTCCCCATCTGTCAAAGGTGCAGGGGGATGAGCTCCCAGCTTGTGCCTCTAGGCCTCCTCCCTCAGCCCCCCTCATCTCTCCCTTTCCAGAGACATTATAAATCAAACGGCTTAGAACGTAAGGCATCAAAAATTCTGAAACCTTCATCTATTATTAACGCTGACAGTAAATTCCCCCTCCGAGCGTTTTACATAGCAACTGTTACCAAGACTTGCTGGTGGAGCTGCTGCTCCAGCCGGCTGCATCCCAGCAGCTCCGGGTGGACGGCAGGCCTGTCACCGAGCCCTACCCACTGGGCTACCACCTGGGCACCTGCCAGGCTCTCTCCAGGGATGGGTAGGGAGGGACCTGATGGCAGAGGAAACGGCTGGCTTCCTGCTGAAAGAAGGTTCTAGCTGCTTCTGGGGAGGCCTGCTGGCAGTTCCTTACAGACTCCAGCTCCTTACCGTAGAAGGACCCTGAAGCCTCCAGGCCCTTCGGGGACAGCTCAAAGCACCCTTGGGCAGGATGGTAAGAGGAGGCCTGTAAGACAGAGGACAAAAAAAGACTTGGAAAATGGTAAAGGGCTGGGCAGATGTTGTTTACTGACTCACCCACCTGTCAGCTAGACATTCCTGAGTGCCTGTTTGTCTGCAGGGTGTATCTGGGCACCAGGGATTTAAAATAAAGACCAAGTCAAATCATCCCATCTGGTTTGAGAAGAGACAGACTTGTTGACCCCCTAGTGGCAGCTGAGTATGACGATCACTGTAGGAATTGACCCAGAAGGGTGTCTAGGGGACAGGGGTAGGCTTCACAAGTGCCTGATGCTTGGGCAGGGTTTTGAAAGGTGATGAGGGGAAGGACCATTTCTTCTAGACCAAGGGACTAGTGTGTGCAAAGGCCCAGGGGCATGAAGCCACCTGGCTGGCATGTGGGTTACAGGCCAACCTGTTTTGGGAGGAGGCCTAGAAAAGGGGACAGGGGTCAGAGCCTTGAATTGAAAGCAAGAGGGTTTATTTTTGGGCACTAGGGAGCCATGGACAGTTTTTAATCAGGGAGAAGCAAAGTCAGATTTGGATTTAGAGAGAAGGATAAATATTACTCACTCAATACAGAGTTTAGGGATCCTGGGGCAAGGATAGCCAACGCTCACAAGTTTTGATTACTATTTTCACCATTGTTGGACAGATAAAGCTAGAGATGCAGAGCTGAGAAGACCTGCCAAGTGCTTACTCTTTGCTCGCTGTGTGCCTAGCCCTGTGTTGAGGTGATGCAGCCTCGACTCCTGAGGCTGGCTGGGTCTGGTCAGTATGGGTCCTTTCCAGACTGACCAGTCCAGCAAGAGTCATCTTTGATGCTCACTCTCTAAAGCTCCAGAAAGCAGGACCCAAAGCGGGACACAAACTCATAATAATATATATTCATGGAATAATATAATATATATTCATAGAAAATTCAGCAAATAGAAGTCTTAAGAGAATAAGGCTCCCCGGTGACCTCTCCCCTGCCAAGGAAAGAAAGACCATTTGCTCCGGAGGCCCGAAGGGATACATGTTTTTCAAACAGGTACGGCATCTTATTCTTTTGCACTTTTCGGACACCTGTTTTTCTCAGTTCACTAGGAAGCATTCCCCATATCCTCACATATTTTGGGGTGAGGTTTGCCAAGAGCCAAACTGCCCAAAGAATTCCCAGCTGACCTAGAATGTTCGGTGCTTATGATGGAGGGCAGAGGCTGCCCTTGTCCTGCCTCCTTCCGTGCTTGACTTCAAACACAGAGATGCACCCAGCAGGAGCAGACAGATGAGCTGGGATAGGAAGCGAATGCTCCATCTTTGCAGGAGAATAAGCAGAGAGGTTGGGCAGAGATATCAGGGATGTTGCTTTTGGATCTGGGGCCAAACTGAATCTTGGATGAGATCTTTGTTATAAGGGCTTTGGATAGTCAAGGCTACATTCAAGGTCAGCTTCTTGGAGGAGGCCGCTGGAGTATTGCAGAAGGGAAGTCTGTGCAGAAGCAGGCATCTGTTGAGGGCTTGTTAGAGCCCTGTGCAGGCCAAGGCTGGGAACCCTGATGTGGTTGTACCCACACATTGCCACCTTGCTTAGGAGAAGAATAAAGAGGCGCCCACTTTACTGTGTCTGTGTGCTCAGGGTTATTATGATGCAAAGGCAGATGGAAGAACCAGTGGCCAGAAAAACACTTTCATAGTAGCCAGAGTGCGTTTGGCATCAAGGCCAGAGTTACCAGACTGCACCCAAAGAATTGGCTCAGCCTGGAGTTCCTTAACCTTGTGGGAAGACCTAGTTGACAGAGACTGAGGGCAGCTCAATTAACACCCTGGCCCAGGGTTTGCCAGCCTCAGGGATGGATCTTCAGCTCCCTCCCCAGAAGGCATAGAGTGAAGCTTCTCAGAGTGCAGATCCAAAGTGAGAATCGTGCTCAGTGTTCAGTTGTCACATGGTGGCACTGCCTGCCTGCCCCATGGGGAGTGTCTGTGCCTGTGTCTAGAGCGTTCGGAGGCACAGTGGGAGCCTCAGCCCAGAAACCCTACACCTGCCTCTCTCAGGGCCAGGCTGAGAGAGACTCAAGGAGGAGACCTTACCTTTTGGCCAAAGAATTCAGGGATCAAGAGAGGTTCACAGTGGGAAAAAGGGGATTAAAAAAATAAATAATCTGTATGTACATGTACCTACTGCCCAAGATGACTGTAAACTTAAGGTACTGTAAGCATATACTAATAAAATTAAAATTCAGAAATAATATGGGGATCAATTTAGGGAGTGGAGCAAGTCAATGACTAAGTGAGGTTGTAGGTGATAGTAGCTCAGTAGACACCTCCTCACTGGAGCCCCAGGGCCTCCCTGGACTCTGCTCATCTGTCTTTTGGAATCAAAAGACCTGATTCAGGTTCCCACTCCTCCACTTCTTGGCTATGTAATCTTGAGCTATTCCTTGTCCTCTGTGCTCTGTGTCCCTGTCTCTTTTGGGGATGATGATAATATAGCATCATCTTGAAGGCTGAGCAAGGCAGCCCCGTGTGTCTGCCTTAGCATTGTGTGAGCTGAGCAAAGGGAAGCCACATCCAGCCTTACTTATGCCCAGGGCACTGGGGCTAGCAGATTCCTCAGTGGCCTCTTAGGTATCTGGTGGCATATGTGCTACCACTATATTTTGCCTCTGAAGTCACACAGCACCCAACCATTCCCCAGCCCCACAAGCAACCTTTTTCTTAGCATCCACTGTGCTGGCTGCTGGGGCTATTGTGATAGACCCAGAAGCAGAGGTCACAGGGAGGCAGGCCACTGCAGATCCTGACCACAGTGTAACCAGTGCTGTGGTCGACAGTGGCGGAAGACAGCGGTGGGGAGGAGTTGGAGAGTCATGGGGAAGTTTGAGAGGAGGGGAGCCCCACATCTAAGTGATAAGAACTAGAGTCAGGCATCCAGCCCAGTGAAGGCTGGAAGGTGCAGGGAGCTCCTTATAGGTTGATGCTGCTGGGCATGATGCTTGGGAGCGAGCAGGGTTGGTGAGCATTGGTAACAGTGGCCCAACAGCGATTGCCTCCCCGAGGGGACAGGGACGTAGGGTTTTTCATTGATGGCAGTATATGGTGTTCAGCAGGGGATATAGAGGTGAGCAGGAGGAAGATAGCGGGGACTGAGGATGAGGGAGGGGCAGGGGAGGTAGAGCGGGCTCCAGAGGGGCCCTACAGGTAAAAGGGGAGGGAAAAGGGACTCAGGAGCCCAGAGGCCACAAGGCCCAACTGGAAGTTCTTGAGCCACTGGAGCTCCAGGCCAGAATTTCATAATCCTCTTGTCCCCTGTTTCTGCCATGTGCCAGATGGGCCAGATGGGGCCCTGTCCCCTTGGAGCTATCATTCAGAGACCAACAGGCAAAAGCAAGCAAGTGAATATATGTAAGGTAGGTGATGTGGCAGAGCGTATAGAGCTGTGGGGATGAGGCAGTCAGGACAGGCTACCCTGTGGCTGGGCAGTTAGGACGGGCTTCTTTGAGGAGGCAGCTTTTAGGTGGTAAGATCCAGAAGGCCAGGCCCAGACAGAGGGAACAGCAGGGTGAAGGCCTAGTGGACTTGAGGAGCCAGAATGGCTGAAGTGTGTGTGGGAGAGGGGTGGGGGTGAAGATGAGGAGGAGTCCCCCTTACCAAGACAGTGTATTCTGAGCTAAGGTGTTCAATGTGTCCCCGGGGGATATTCTTTCCCCTCCCCCAAAAGCAGGGGAGCTGCCAGTATAGCTTTCCTGTGTGAACTTGAGCAAGTGGCCTATCATCTCTGAACTTCA
This sequence comes from Thryonomys swinderianus, assembly GCA_004025085.1. Lineage (NCBI taxonomy): Eukaryota > Metazoa > Chordata > Mammalia > Rodentia > Thryonomyidae > Thryonomys > Thryonomys swinderianus. The sequence continues at coordinate 13,359 of PVIC010002169.1, forward strand.
GGAGTCCTGTGGGAGCACAGAGGAAGAGCTATGCTTGTTTAGAGCCCTTGAAGACATGACCATCCAGAGCTTTGCACCTATCTCGCTAAGCTGCATGGTAGGAATGTGTAGGGAAGAAGGCAAACCCAGGAGAATCAAGAGTCCTCAAGAGAGAGTATCCAGGGGCCCATGCTAACTGGTTCCTTCCTTGATACCCCTCCCTGCCCCATTCCTGTCCATGCTGCCCCCCAATCCAGCCTCTCACAGGCTGAAAGTAAGGGGTCCCCAGGGAGCTGACCTATGACCAGCCAGCAGAGTTGATAAAGACAGTGTGGAGACTAGTCTGCTCCTGGAGACTCCCACACCAGCATTCGGAGTGGGGATTCTGAGGCCAGTGCTGAGCTCCAGGATCATCCGTCACGTGTCCTCTATCAGAGGCCTTTCTGGAAAAGATGTTCTTTCTTTGCAATTCCCACTCATGTGATCTGAAACAGTTAATTAGTGGCTCCATTTCCCTCAGAGCGCCCCAGATCCTCTCCTGCATTGCCTGGCTTTCACCAGTAGCCGGAGGCTGTGGGGAAGGAATAACAGGCCTTATAGGCCAATGCAGGCTTTCTGGGCAGACAGCCTGCATAGATCTGCAGGAAAGTTATCCAAGGAGCCCTGGAGCCTGTTGGGGGATACCCTACAAGTTGAGCCAGATCCCACAGCCTCCTGGGCTGCACAGAGTTCTATGATCAAGGACAGAGGTGTTTTTGAAGTTGCTTCCTTGCTGAAGGTAAAAGGTTTATGGGTCTCACTCCCTTCGTGCTTATTCTGTGGGAACTCTACAGACTCTATGCTCTGCCCCAAGGAACCACTGACAAGAACAGGAGAGGGTGAGGCTTTCAGGGTGAGGTGGGAGGATCTGTCAACAGGAATAGGAGCACAGGTCATCACAGACTCAGACACAGCTTAGGAACTGCTGTGAGGCCCCAGCAGTTCTGGAGCACAAAATCTGTGGAACCCCCTGGTCTGAATGTTTCCATTTCACAAAGATAGAGAGGTTTTTCAAGGACTAGGCCACCAGAAGTCTTGAAGCCCAGTAATACTAGTCAGAAAGGGCTGAGTGTGCTGTGTAACAAACATATCCAAACACCTTCACAAAGGGTTTTTGTTTTGAGGTTTCTTTTTGATACTATAGATTGAACTCAGGACCATGTGCTTGCCAAGCAGGCATAGTACCATTGAGCTAAATCCCCAGTCCAGATCTTTGGTGTTTTGTTTTATTTTTTGGCAGTACCAAGGATCAAACTCATGACCTTGCACTTGGCAAGCTAAATCCCCAGCTGTGGTGGGCAGGGGGCACTACTTGCTTATGTCACCCAGAGACCTGAGCAGAAAGAACAGAGGCTGTCTGAAGTCCCTGCATGTCACAGAGAGAAGAGATGGGCATATAAATGTATACAGCTTCCTTTCTAAGGCCCCAAATATCACCTACACTTGAATGTCATTGACTGAAGTGGGCTGCCTGGCCAGCCTGATTTCTTGGGAGGGTGAGGACATGCAGGCTGCCATTGGCTAAGGAAAACAGACAATATTTGGGAGTGCTGATACCAACCTTACAGATTAAGTGGTTTCCTGTATTTTATCCTGAACAAAGCAAGGAATCTTGGTAGGGGTTCAACAGAGGAGTGTACTTTATTATTTTTTATTTTTTGTAGGGGAGGATGTTAAGAGTTGAATCTGGGCCTCACACATGCTAAACATGTGCTCTACCACTGAGCCCCAACCTGTTAACTTTTTATTGATTTGCATACAGAGAAGAGCTTGAATCACAAGAGAACAGCCAATGAATTTCTACACACTGAACACACTCACGTATAACTGATGCTCAGATTGAGAAAAGGAATACTGCCAGCACCCAGAAGCCCCTTGTGCCCTTCAGACATTTGCTGCCCAAGAGGATGTGTCTGCTTTTGAAGTTCATGCCCATGAAACCTCGTAGGTCTGGCTTGTTTTACTCAATGTACTGTTTTTTGTTTGGTTTTTGTTTTGTTTTGTTTTGTTGTGGTCCTGGGGATCAAACTCAGGACCTTGCACTTGCCAGACAGGTGCAGTGCCACTGAGCTACATCCCCAGACTCAATGTACTATTTTTGAGACTGTTCATGTTGTATGTAGTAGTGGTTGGTTTTTCATTATTGTACAACATTCTGTTGAATGTGCTACAGTTTAGATCATAAATGTCCCCCAAAGATCTGTGTATTAAAGCTTTGGTCCCCAGGTTGGCACTGTTGGGAAGTGGTGGAACCTTTAAGAGATGGCACCTAATGGGAAGTCTTTGGGTCACAGGTGCCTCTCCTCAAAAGGGATCGTGGGATCTTCGTTTCTTCCTCTGTCTTTTACTTTCACTGTGAGGTGAGTAGCATTCCTCTGCCATGTGTTCCTACCATGATAAGCTGCCTCAAGACAGGCACAAAGGCCTGGGATGTAGCTCTGTCATACCACACCTCCCTGGCAACTACTAGTCTTGAGTTTGATTTCCAGTACCAAAAAAAACACATACAAAATTCTGTCACTAGATTTGCTAGGGATGTAACTCAGTAGGGCTGCACCTACCTGGCAAGTGCAAGGTCCCAAGTCCAATTCCTAGAATGGAGCAGGGAGGGGAGGACAGGCACAAAGGTGATGAGGCCAAACTAGCCACAGATTACAACTTCCAAAACTATGAGAGAAAATAAACCTTTGTCAGTGGGCACAGATATGTACACCTGTAATCACAGATACTTGAGAGCCTAAAACAAGAGGTTCACATGTTCAAGGCTAACCTGGCCAACTTCATAAGAACCTGTCCCCCAAAATAAAAAGGGATGAGAGTGTAATTTGGTGATACTGCACCTTATATTCAATCCCTAATACTGAAACAAAACATTTACTCTATAAGTTGATTATCTCTATTGTTTAGTGAAAGAGCTAAACACATGCATGTATAGCAGTCCTGTCATCTGAGGAGGATGCATTCCAAGATTCTCCTGTGGATGTCTAAAACCATAGATAGTACCAAATTGTTTTATCCTACACATACATATCTGTGACAAAGCTGAAAATTTATAAATTGAGCACAGTAAGAGATTAAAAATAATCATATAAACTACAGTGATAATATTCTATAATAAAAATTATTTAAAATTTATGAATTGTTTGCTTCTGAACTATTCTATTTGATTTATTTGCACCACGGTTGACCACTGGTAATTAAGACCACAGAAAACGGAACCAAAGGTTAGGAGATACCTCTGTACCTCGGTTTATTCGTGTTACTTCAGATGTGAATTGGATAACTTACAGTCTGAGGACTGGCTGTGAATGTTCTAGAATGTGTTGGGAACAGGTGTGATATTCCCATTTGATGTGTGCTTGGGAGTAGAATTGCTGCACCCTCACTTGTGTTTAAGATATGCCTGGACACACAGATCCAGGTGGCAGGGACCAGACAAATGGGTGGCTTCCTTGGCTTCAGAATCCAGAAGCGTCTCCAGTATTTCCACAAGACTTGGGGAGGCTATGTTGTATTATTCCAGAGGAAAATCATATATAGTCGCTCTCTTCCAAACTTCTATGAAACAAAGCCCAGATACATAGGGATATTCAGTCTCAAATAAAAATGTAGGACTTGCTGTGTGAGTCACATGGTGACATTGTAGCACACAGGCAAGAGTCATTGTATTTGAATACATAGAACTCATGTCAACCAGATATATATAAGGAATATCCTTAAATCACCCATCGGACAGGTGAGAAGACAGGCTAGTCAGCATGTCAGTAGGGCGACTTCTGGCCAGGGAGCTTTGCTCTTGGCTCCCTGGTGCTCCTTGTGAAGGATCTGGAGGAGTGCCCTTGTTCACAGGGCTGGTGGGACTTGCCTCGCTAGACGCAGTATTTCCTAAAAGAGCCAAGAGAGGTCTTTCCTGTGCCCAAAAGCAAGACCAGGAGAATAATGGCATCTTAACAGCCCTTAGCTGTGAGAAAACAGCACTGTCTAGAAGCATCCCCCAAAAACCCCCAGAATGAGCTGAAGAGAGTAGGCACTGCGGCTGGTGGCCATAAACATGGGGTTCTTGGCTGAGGAGACCTGGCTTCCAGACCTGGTTCACAGGCAGACTCTGCTTGGCAGGGCTGTCTCCTTGTGAAGGCCCAAAGGGACACACAGACCTGTTATATGTAGTGGAGCTGGCTCCACCAAAGGCCCCTTTTCTGCATCTAAGGCCAGAACAGGACTTGGCTGAGACCTTCAGGCTGCGTGCATGTCCCTAACCTTTAAAGCCTTTACACTTGGGTTGGGTTTTGTTTTAAGAGACTGTGGTGGGCTAGGATATAGCTGAATAATAGGATATTTGCCTACCATGTGTAAGGCTTTGGGGTTGCGTCCCCAGTACGAAAGGAAAGAGAAGGACAAGAAAAAAATGATGACACATTTGTTGCTGTGGCTCCCTCGCCTGGCCCTAGCTGGGTGACCATATATACATGGGTGATTCCCAAGCCCCCCCCCCCCAAGTGGGCCAGGCTGTGCTGGGCAGCCAAGGAGATGCTGGAAGAAGCACACTTTGTCACAGACACATGCAGGGCTCTTTATGTAAATTGTTTCAGTGCCTAAGAGGAAGAAGAAAAAACAAGGCTTTGATGCAAGCCGCCTCTCAGCCGGGCGTGGTGTCACTCAGACGCGTCTGTGGCCTGCTTCTATTAAGGAGCTGTCAGCTCTTCTCAGGCCAGAGACCCAGGGGGCTCTCTGGGCTGGCGGTGGCTGGGAGCTGTCTGCGGAATGCCAGGCGTCAGCATGGGCCGGGGGTGGGGGCCGCTCAGCCCAGCCTGCTATCAAGTGGACAGAGAAAACTGTTGATGGAGTAGCAGAGCACTGTGCACTTACTGGCCCAGGGGCCAGGAACACGGACAAGCCAGGGAAGGATGGAGAAAGTGGGGACAGTGAGGGGTGGAGTGGTGGGCTGGGCACACCGGGACACATTACCTAACATACCTCTGCTCCCAGTTGAGGGACAAGAGAAAGGATCAGGGTACACCAAGAATCACACTAACCTAGGTACATACTTCTCAGGACTTCTCAGGGAGGGGAGCCCCGGGCCCCATGTCCTGAAGAACCTTCCAGACTTTCCAGATCTTCAGCAGAAAAAGGAAGAGCAGTCCAAACAGCCACTTGCCTGAAAGTAGTTAGGGCATCATGTTCTGGGACTTGGAAAATGTGTAATCTCTACATGGTATCTATGGCAACTCTCTGTTAACTGGAATTTGGTCCCACAGCTACTGTCCCCATTGATTCTAGAAAACTCAGAGCAGTTGATCTTTTTTAAAACCTAAATGAGAGCTGGGCATGGTGACCATGCCTCTAATCCCCTTACTCTTCGAGGCTGAATCAGGAGGATTTGGCATTTGAGTCCAGCCTGACCAATTTAGTGACATCTTGTCTCAAATTTTTTTAAAAAATGGCTCTGGTCATAGCTTAGTATGAAGGCCCTGGGTTCAATCTTTAGTACCACAATAAAAAAATAAAACAACCAATCAACCTGTAGCCCCACCCCCACCCCAAGAAGATACTGATGTTAGCATCTTTGTGCATTTCCACCCAGTTTATTTAACAAGATTGGGACTGTGCTGAATGTCTGTTTTTCTGCTTTTGGGCCCTGACTTTTGCATTATGTATCAGACCATATGAATTTGCCCAGAGCCTAGTGTTAGGGGGTGGGGGCTGGGATTTGGAGGGCCTGGTGTGCTGTGAGATAGTGGGAATGAGTTCCCCTCTCTGAGCTTAGGTTTTACTTCTCTGCAGGGAGAGACTGAGAATAGTTTCTCCAGCTCCATCCAGAATCTCAGTGTCACAACAGCCTCATGGTCCAGCCTCACTCCAGAGACATGGCAGGGTGAGCAAGGGTTGGATCTGAGCTTGCTCCTACCTCCAGCATTTTCCTTCCCTATGATCATGGGTTCATATCTTTGCCTTTCTGGCCCCCATCTTTTAAGCTGCAGAATTGGGCGCCTGTGTCTTCCCTTGATTTGAAAAATGCAAAGTGCTTGGCACATAGTAAATACCCTATAAAGAGTAAATACCCTGTAAAGTCAGGATGACTGTACCCAATTTCCTAGGTAGAGGTCATGGGTATGATGTGAGCATTAACTTCTGATCTCCCTGCAGCGCTCAGCAAAATGTCCAGGACCTCAGAATCATTGCCAGGGAGGGCAGCAGCTGGGTCCAGGCCTTATGTCTACCCAGGGCTGTTCTCATGGGCTGCAGCCTAGACAGCTGCCCAGGGCCCACTTTTAGAAAGGCCCTGTGCCCAGTGTGAGTACTACAGTCTGACATATTTAATACTCTTTGACTAAGAGTCCCTGTGTTTCATTTGCACTGAGCCTGCAAATTATGAAGCTGTCCCCATTCTTGACAATAGGATTCCTCACTGTAGTCCATAGAACAGCCCAGCCTCATACGCCCTCCACAGATCATAGACGCACTTGAGAGCTATTTGTCTCAGTTTTGCCTTTTTGTGTTTGTCTGTTCGTATTGTTTTGAGACAGGGTCTGCTAAATTGTCCAGTTAGTTCTCAAATTCATGATCCTCCTGCCTCAGCCTCCCAAACAGCTGGGATTATAGACATGCATCACCATGTCTGGCTCTCAGAAGCTATTTATAGGGTGAAAACAGAGACCAGGAAGGCCTGTGTTCAAAGGGGAACACTGCCCTAGTGAGGCAAGGTACTTTACCCTGGTCACACAGGGACTGCCAGCGAGACAGTAAGACTGCCAAGGGCAGGAGGTCATCTGTCTGAAGTGCCAGGCAGAATGGACAAGACAGTGCCACCCTGCTGAGCTGTGGCCAGATGTGCTTAGGAGGTGCAGGACCAGTCAGGTTGGGATTGATTGAACCTGGCCCAAGAACCCAACCCCAAAGCTCATTGAGATGCAGATTCATACTGGGTGGGCAGCAGTGGCTGGCATCAATATTCTCAGGCCACTTCTTTTCAGTCCTGGGCAGTGGGCAGTGCTCAGCTGGAAAGACAGGCTGATGTCACCAACACCCAACTATGAAAAGGAGAAGACAGGACCAGACCACCTGGTGTCCAAAGGGCCCCACTGATGAGCCAAGTGGTTTCAGGAGCAGACAAAACCTAGCAAAGCAGAGGCTAAAACAGCATCCACATAATAACAGAGAGAGCAGGGGCTGCCTGTGTGTGTGGGAAGAGGGGGGGGGCTGACAAAGGTAGCTCAACAGAAAGGAGAAGGGGAAGTTAAGAAAGATGATCAGAAGCCCACCACAGTGGCCAATGCTTGTAATTCCAGCACTCTGGAAGGCTGAGTCAGGAGATCACAAGTTCAAGAAAACAGGACATTATAGGACCCCCAGAGGGTCCCTGTGCAGATTCAAAGGAAAGGGAAGAATCGTTTTTAGCTGAAGAGGCTGGGAAAGAGCCCCTTGAGGCCCTTCTGTCCTGAATCGGGACCTGCTGAGATGAGAAAGGCCACATGCACAGCACAATGGAGATGGTGGCCCTGCCAGCCTTGCTCAGGACCCCAGAAGCCAGGCCTCAAACTGAAGCAGGGATAGCCTGAGTCTGTGAGGTCCTGGTGCTGGGGAGGTCTGAGCACCACGCTGAAGATGGGGCCTGAGGAGATAATGTGGATGGGGAGCCTTTGAAAACTCTAAAGCAAGGAAGTGCCATAAATTGAGATTATGTGGGGCCACGCAAGGGCAGAGGCTGGGACCAGATCCCACCTCAAGGGTCTTGTGGAATCCTGGGGAGACCTAACATGCCCAGACTGTGCATTGTCGCCTTGAGCATGGCAGACTTTGGCAAGGTCCATGGGATGAGCCCTAGGATGACAGGGGTAGAGGATGAAGCCTGTGGAACAGGAGGCCTCAGGTGGCCAGGAATACACTGGATCTAGGTCGAGATCTGCAGGGAAGGGTCAGGCAGAGGGAACGGGGTATATCTTTGCCCTCAGCAGGTGGCTGGGACTCTGAAACACAGTCACACACAAAGAGGCCAAAGAGCAGTTGGAGCCAGAGCAGCTCTGGGGGGAAGTGAGGTACCTCCACTATCCATCCAGGAGATGGAAGTGTGGTCGTCCCTGGGGACAGGTGGGATGGGACTCGTGATGGGAAATGATGGTGTGAGGAGATCCTGGGAATCAGAAGTCCTCTCTGAGAAGGCCATGCTGAGTGAGGCCTCTGGAGGAGACACGGGGCTCAGGATCCTTGTCCCCCTGCTAGGAGGGGATGGCTGTCTCCCGAAGGGCAGTGGGGCAGCTGGGCCTCAAGGACAAAGGCAGGTGGGGGCAGGGGAAGAAGCCTGTGGCTGGAAGCTTAATGGCCCCGAAAAAAAAACATAAAGCTAGAGAATTATGGGGAGACATAAACAGAGCTGTCAGGCATTAGCTGCAGGGAGATGGCTGAGCCAGGGCAGAACTGCTAGCAGCAGAGCTGGGGTCCTTGCGTGTGCATAAAAAAGACAGAAGTTATAAAAGGAGAGAGATTAAGAAGCTGCTGCTCTTCCACGCTTGGGCTCCCTGGCCAATTCCTTTCTCACGCCCTGGCCAGGGCCCCAGCCACACACTGACCCTGTGGGCCGAGCCTGCAAGGCCTGGCCAGGGCAGGGGCCAGAGCCTGTCAGTGATGAAGAGGGTCCTCTGGCGGGTAGGGGACTGTCAGCGTACCAGAGGGGCAGGAGCCAGACCTAGGGATGGAGGCGGCACCAGCCCTGACAGTTTATGGGCGATCACACACCCTGCCATCTTCGTGTTTGCTGTTGCTGCTGATGTCATTAGCCAAGCACTAATGAGCTTAAATTTCACCTTAAACCATCCCCACTGTCCTCAGCAGATGACAAACACCCTGCTCTCCCAGAGCTGCAAAGCTGCTGGGCGGGCTGCAGGCAGGCAGGCACCTCCCTACTCATGTGTGCTTTCAGCCCCACCAAGACTGGCCCCAAGGGGCAAGTGCCTAGGGACACTCAAAGGTTAAGAGAATTCCTGGGGTTCTCTGTAATGGGGGGGTGTCAAAGAAGGAGCTTCGGAGTGGGTGCAGGGGTGTCAGAGGGCCTGCATGGCACAGCACAGGGTAACAAAAGCCTAGGTCTGGTGTCTTCAGTTTGCCTGGGGGACCAGTGTGAGTTTGCCAGTCCAGGTACCTCCCTAGGCTGCAGCACAGACCTGTGAGGCCCCGGGAACTACCTTCCATTTTCTTAAAAGCCCTGGAGAAATCATATACAGGCTAACAAAAATAGCAGTGGCTTTGCTTGGGGCTGGAGTGCCTTTCATCCATCTCTTTGCCCATCCAAGCCAGTCATCCTTCCATCCATCCATCCAACAAACATGTGACCCGCAAACCACCAGTTAATGTGCCTTAATCAAAGACCTGACTCATGGGCCAGAGGGTTAGCTCAGTGGTTCTGGCGCCTGCCTCGCAAGCGCAAGGTCCTGAGTTCGATCCCCAGTAACCACATACAATGCTGGGTGTGGAGACTCACGCCCACCAGCAATCAGCACCACATACCACAGTGCCCAGCGTGGTGGCACGCGCCTGTAATCCCAGCACTCAGGAGGCAGAGACAGGAGGATTGCTGAGTTCGAGGCTTGCCTGGGCTACATAGTGAGCTCAGGGCCAGTCTGAACTACAAAGCGAGACCCTGTCTCAAAAAAAAAAAAAAAAAGACCCGACTCACTGTTCTGGGAGCCCCACAAAGACATAGGCGACCTCTAAATGCATTTTGTTTGGGGGACAAGATCTCTCAACAGAGGTGACTCTAAGGGTGGAAGGGAGCCTTCCAGTAAATGTGAGGTCCATCCAGTCTGAGGAGGGCACATGCCAGCCAAGGAGGGGACAAGAATAAAGACAGAGCTGCAGCAGAAGGGACACAGGACTGCATGGGGTTTCCTGGTCATGTGTGCACATGTCCACAGCCACCGCCTTTGTTTCCCAGGGAGGGCAGGAGCCCGAGGAGCCGGCTGAGGTTTATCTGCCATCAAAGCAGGCCTGTAGGGGGCTGGCACACAGAGCTATCCCTTTCCCATGGGAATCTCTCTCCCGCCCGAGTCCCCAGGGCCTGCCTGCCTTTCATTCCCATGCTGGGAGCAGGTATTCCCTCTGATGCCCAGACAGTGGCATGAGGAGGCACAGCCAGAGGAAAGCTGTCTCTGAGCAGCCTCAGGGGTCACACGCTGTCCTTTCCAACACCCCACATGCAATAAGCCTGGTGCAGCAGGAGCCAGGGATGGGGGTGTGTAGCTCTCAAACCCCATGTTGTGTGGCTCCGGTGGCCTCTCTGGGCCTCAGAGAAGCCAGACTCAGGATGTTGATACTTAGAGGTCTGAAAGGGGCCTGTGGAACTGGCCCCTTAGAGGACAGGGTTATCTTAGGGTTAGGACTGTGGGCTTTGAGAGATTCCCACCAGTATCTGGAATTGGTTGTTGAGTCCTGGCGGTGTCCAGCTCCTGCCATTTCCAGAACTGTACCTTTCCCAGAACTGCCACCACTTCGGTCTGGCCCCACCGCTGCTCTCTGAGAACTGTTTCATCCTCCTCCTTGCTGTCTCTCGGCCTCCACACTCGGCCCTTCACCAGCTCCCGCTGTGACACTGCACATTCTACACCACACAGGTGATGGTGTCACCCACCCCCGACTTGCCCTCAGCAGTTCCGCACTGCCCCAGCCACAGTTGGTGGTCTCCGCTGTGGCCACAGGCCCTGCATCATGTGGGTTCTGCCCATTTCTCATGTCTTCACATTCATATTAAGAGCCATGCCACACTGTCAGCACCTTTTCACTCTCCCTCCTTCCAGCACTTCCTCTCCCCTCACTAACTCCAGCACGTTCCTTAGGACTCAGGCGAGAGGGACCGCTTTCTCTGAGAAGCCCCGCTGATCTGGTTACTACCAGGTATGGTTCAGGGCCCTTGCCCCTCACCATTTGTCTGTCTTCTTCAGGATGCCCCAAGCCCTCAGCTGCCTTAGTAACTAGTTCTCAGATGGGCAGATGAGTAGGTACGAGAGCAGCCGGCTGAAGATGCTAGATAGAAGGACTGTGGTAAAGGGATGAATGGGAGTATGGATAGATGTCTAGAGGGACGAATAGATGGATGGTTGTGCAGGTAGATGTAAGAGCTTGTGGTCTTTGGGAGAGCCCCCAGGTGCCAGGAAGTAGAGTTTGGAGCCTTGGGCATATGCTGAGCCTTAATTTGGAACACTCAGCTCCTGTGGCTGGCATGGAGGCAGAGAGCCAGAAGGCAAAGGGAAGGCATTCTACAGACTACACAGGACGGGACAGGTTTGCCTGGAGACTCTGTGGCCCTTAAGGTCTTCCTGTCTCCAGAAGTCACTTCCTCGGCATCTGTACACTGAGGAGGAGACTCAGAACCACTCAGGCTGAAGTCAAGTCTACACGTTGCTGATCACCAAGACACTCTTCCTCCTGAGCCTTAATTGTGTTCACCATAAAACAGAGGTGCTCCTGTGTTCCCAGCAGTCTCTCTGAGGATGAAAACAATGTGAAAGGAAGAAGCTACCTCTTTTCTTTTTTTGTTGTTTTGCTTTTTTCGCTTTGTAGTTCAGGCTGGCCCTGAGCTCACTCTGTAACCCAGGCAAGTCTCAAACTCAGGGCAATCCTCCTGCCTCTGCCTCCTGAGTACTGAGATTATGGTTGTGAGCCACCACACCCAGCACTGTGATATGTGGTACCAGGCATCAAACTCAGGGCCTTGCACTTGTGAGGCAGATGCCTGAACCACTGAGCTAAATCCCTAGCCTAAAGCCACCTTTTTTGATACTCACCACTCGGGGGTACCCAGGAAAACCCAGCCATGCGGTTGCATCCCCCAACCCAGTGCCTTTCCCAGGCATCATTCCTCCTCTGACCAAAACTCCCTTTGGAAACAGTCTGAAGCTTCCAAACCTTAGCCCAGTGGGGCACAGTAGCTCACGCCTGTAATCCCTGCACTCAACAGGCAGAGACAGGATTGCTGTGAGTTCAAAGCCAACCTGGGCTACACAGTGAGTTCAGGGCTAGCCTGAACTACAAAGTGAGACCCTGTCTCAAAAAATACTAAAAAAAAAAAAAACCTTAGCCCTGACCATAAAGCCATGAATTATAATAGTTACATCAGATCTCTTTTTATGTACCTGGTGAAGTTGTTTCTGCCACTTAGAAGCTATGTGAGTTTGGAGAAGTGTCCTAACCTCTTGGTTGCTTTATCTGTCAAATGAGCTAAATTGTGTAGACTGCTTCTCCAAAGAGGGCTCAGTGCATGTAAGTCCAAGTGAGAATTCACCATGAGCATGATGATGACAGGGCATTTCTGTATCTCACTGGTTCTTCACTCAGCCTCATGAGGTACATATTTATGCTAATTTATTGGTAAGGACATAGAGACCCAGAAAGGTGGGGTGACTTACCTGAGGTAACACAGCTGTCAGCATCAGGGCTTCAGGCACTTGGTGTTCTTTCCAAAGACTCATGAGGCCCTGGTCTGGCAAAAGCCATCTCTGGACCAAATCAGGACACAGAGACCTTTCTGGATTCTTGTTCCATGGGCCTGGGGTCACCGGGACTATCAGTCAGGCAGCTGAGACTGTTCTACCACTATCCTAGCCAGGGAACACAGACGGTGGGACCTGCTTACATGCCAGGACAGCATGTCCTCCTATGCAGGCAGTGACCGACTGCTCTCATGGCCTGGCTGGAGCCAGGTGCTGTCACTCCAAGGAATTCCTACCTCCCTGGCTCTATGCCATAGCCAGCAAGGACCAGGCAAGGATTTTCCTGACCTTTACTTCAGTTAGGAAAAATATCAATATTTACCTTTGCCAAAGGACAGCTAGCTCCTTGTGCCCACCCTCCACCCTTGCCCAGGACTGTGCTAACACCTGTGTCCACATTATCTCATGCTACCTCCAAGGGAAGGAACAGGAACAAGAAGTCACTCCCCCCAGGCCCCACAGTGAGGTGGGATCCCAGGGGAACTTGGGCCCAGACAAGGGCTCTGAGGACATCAGGCCCAGCACACTTTAGTTTTTAACATATTGTGACTTGTTTTGTTCAGATGCCTAAAGGGCAGCACATTGTTAATGGTAACAGGGAGAGAAGGTAATGGGCAAAGCCAAGAGAGCATGGCCCTGGAGTCTGCCCTTTGTCCTTTGTTCTAGCTGCAGCAGCTGCCCACCCAGACTAGGTCCTGGCTGCCGCTGTGTCCCCAAGACTGCGCAGAACCAGATCCAGATCCAGGTATGGCTCCCTCCCGTCCTTTGAGTGTCCTTCTTTGTAAAATGGAAGGAGAGTCCTTATCTTGCCCATTACAGGATGCAGGGGAGTGGACTTCTCTTGGCAGCCAGGCCTCCACTGTCCCAACCTGCTGTGGAAGAAACTGAGCTGAGCTTGCCAGCGTGCATCAGCCAGCTGGAAAGGACCAGTGTCCAGTCTGAGCCTGAAACCAGGCTTGCTATTCAACCACCTCGCATAACCCAAAGGGAAGATAATTATTTAATAGTGATTCTCAAAATCAGTTTTGAAATCTCTTAGCTGGTATCATACGCTCAGGGTAAAAAGGAAATAAAAATTCTCAAACACATCCTCACTTTTGTACAAATGGAACATCTGTATACTTTTTAAAAGTTTGACCCTGGGAATGAAACCCAGGTCCCAGTGCACTGCAGACAAGTGCTCCACCACCGAGCTACATCCTCAGCCCTTTGCTTCTTCTCTTTAATCTACCATCACCTCCCCACTGCCCCATGGAATTTCCCCAATGTATTTCCCTATCCCACTTGGGTGGACGTTTAGGGGATCTCCAGTCTTTTGCTGCTGCAAATGATACTCCAGTTACTAGCCTTGTGCAGATGAGTTTGGGCCCAGGGCAGAGGGCACATGGTACTTGATTTGGATTCACATTGCCAGGAAGCTCTCCAAAGAGGCTCCACTGGTTAACTCCTGCCATTCCCAACTAGACCACACCCTTGTCAGCCCCCAACAAAACCAACTGGTTTCATTTCTGTTATGAAATACTCAACGAGTTAGGCCTGTCTGGAAGCTCAGTCAGGGGCTGGGGTCAGACTGAGCTGGAAAGAGCCCAAATCCAGCTCTGTGGCCTTGTCCTTTTACCCACTGCATGAATTTGGCCTTCAGCTGAGGAACTTGGGAGGCCTTGGAAATAAGGGTACCCAGTCTGTGGGCTTCTCGTAAGAGTGAAAAGATGGTATGCACTAAATATTTAAGATTGTGCTTGGTGTTAAGTGGCTATTTACTAGTTTGAGTGGGTTTGGTACCCACGGGGCTGCAGCTACAGCATGGAGGCCAGCCCCCAGGACTGAAGGGAAGAGGGGTACAGAAAACCATTAGGGTCAAGGTTGGGATCAGCTTCCCTTACTCCTCACTGCATCACCGGGAAACCAAGGTGACCAGAAGTGACCAGAAGCTTAGTGCATGAATTTGCTTCTACCAGTGTGTGTGTTGCTCCTGGGAAGCCAATGTGCAGTACAGAGTTCTGGGGCTGCCAAGGCTACTGTGGGAACCTGGCCCAAGACAGAGGGCACAGAGCTTACATCCCCAAGCCCAGCCTCCACACCTCAGCAGAGCCCAGGAGTCCCCGGGGCTGGGAGGTGTGGGCCAGTCACAGGGCCTCCCCTAAGAGTTTGCCGGATAGTAAGGCTCTCTCCAGCCACGACCTCGGACACGCACCTTAGTGGTTGACTTACACTAGGCAGATACTCACCTGCCTTGAAGGACAGAACTGCTGCTCTGTGGGCACACCCTCAGTCCCAGGGTGCCTCACACTTCGTAGACACAAGTACCCTGGGAAACCTCAAGTACTGACTTGGCCCTACCCTCCCACAAACAGGTAGCAGTGGGCCCTGCTACCCTGCATTGAACCACTACCAAAAGCTGTCAAGCACAGTATCCTATTTAGTCTCACAGGAACCTGGCAAGTTTGATGTGTATCTTACAGCTGAGGAACATGACCCACAGAGGGGTTAAACTGTCCCAGATAACCCAGCAGATACATAGGAGCTGGGATTTGAACCCATAGATGTCCAGCACCAGGGCCTAGTCACAGCAAGCATGTAGGCAGATAAGGCATCTCTTAACACCAAAACCAGCCACCCAACCTCCTGTGAACCATCAAAATTGGCTGACCTGGCTGTTGTCTGAACCACTCTCTAGATTGTGCCTCGCTCCTAGAGCAGAAGTGTCCCATTCTCCATGCTGCTGGACTGGCTAAGAGGAATTCTACAAGTTTCCAGAACAAAGCAGTTCTGGGATCAGGCCAAGTGAGCTATGTACAGCTGGAAGAGCCACCTCACCCGCCTCCAATGCTGATGGGCTGAAAACCAGGGGTGGGAGTTTTGGAACGGTCTGAAGTTCTAGATGGTCCAGTTGTAGATGTGGCTTGACAGGCCTGGGAAGAAGAAGCCAGTGCACAGCATAAGAGCAGAAAGTATTCTGTTGGCCCCAGAAACAAAGCAAGAACTTGGTCGAAATAGCTGGAAACTCCACTCAAGACAGCCACCATTGCCTCCTTTTCCTCTCAAACTCAACACTTCACAGCTGTGTGGAAGAGGTCAGTCAGGCAGTGTCCATGCAGACACAGGGCAAGGAAGCAGCTGGAAACAGAAGGCAAAGATTTCCTGTCTCAAGAAGAGCTTCCTCCAGCAGCCTTTGAGTAGCAGCTGGTGGCTCACTGTCACCTAAAGTAGGGCTTGTGGTTACCAGATCACATGTCTGGGGGGCTGGACTGGATCCACTCCCACTCAGGGGGATCTGGGACTTCAGCCACTAGCCAAGGCATGCTGGAAAGGGACACTTCCTTCTTGGTGTGAGGGCAGCCAGAGGAGACTAGGTGTCACCATGGGCCCAAAAGTACCTGCCTGGCAGTGGTGAACCCTTTATTATCAAAACTGAAGTTTTTAGTCTGTTGTTGGGAGGAGGATATAACTGATCAAAGCCACCAGGCTCTACAATAAATTCATCATTTGTTACAGCACTAGCTATGCACACTTGAGTAGTGGTAGTCCACGATCATGTGACATTTGTACTTAGCCACAAGTAAATGAACCTCTGTAGACTTTAGTCTCCGAATAATAATTCAACATAGGGCTGGGGATTTAACTCAGTGGTTCTGGCCTCTGCCTGACATGTGCAAGGTCCTGAGTTTGATTCTTGGTAACCACATACCACAATGTTGGGCATGGTGGCTCACACGTGTAATCCCAGCCCTGGGGAGGCAGAGGCAGGAGGATTGCTGTGAGTTCGTGGTTTACCTGGGCTGTATAGTGAGCTCAGGGCCAGCCTGAACTACAAACTGAGAACCTGTCTGAAAAAAGAAGTGATATGAATAATTCAACACAACCCCAGCAACTGCCCACACACACACACACACACACACACACACACACACACACTTAGGTACCCTTCATAGGTGCCTGGCAAAATCAGGAGGAGTCTGGTGGCATGGCCATCTGATTTCTCTCTAGTTCCCCACTACACCAGTCCCTGACCTTTTTTTCCCCAGAAAACCAGTTTTCCCGAACATTCCAAAGGCACAGAACTTATCATTGATCAATAGTGCCCTGAGGTGTTTACACCCACCAAAGATGGTGGGTGTAAACGAGATGCCCAGGGCCAGCAGACAGGGATGCCTCTTCCACCTCCTCTGAACCATCACAATGGGCTGGCCTGAAATGAGAGGTGACATCAACTTTCTCAGAGGGTAGTCTGAGGGTTAACAGTGAAATCTCTGGGGGTACCTTGAACATAAAAGGGTCAAACAGCATCAGCCTGACAGCTGCTAACAGGATCCAAGGATGAGGGGCAGAGAACTTTGCAGGCTGGAGGGAGGCTCAAGCCCTATGGAGTTGGCTGGGTAAGAAGTATCTGGAGAACCTCTCTTGACCATGCCAGGACCTGCTCATGCCAGGAAGACTGTGTTCCCCAGTGCTCCCTCCCCACCCTGCCTTGCCCTGGGCTCCCAGCAAATCCCTGACCCATCGCATCTGTATTCCACATGTATACTCCAGGTGCTAGAAGCTGGTGAGGTTTCTCACTCTCAGATTCAGCCACAGCCACACCTGCGCCTACAGGTGACCCCCCCCCCCCCGCCCTCAAGGCCGCTTCTGAAGCCCAACTAAGCCTCAGAGAAATCCATCTGAGGTTCCCAAGCAGGCTGTGTTTTTTCCTACCGCTATGCCAGGCTGCTCCTGGCGGGTGGAATGCCCTCCTTTCTTCTCGGCCCACCACTTCCTCTACTTCCTCTCCTCTCCAGCAAGGCGGTCACTCCACCTCCCGGGGGGAGGGGCCCAGGGGCCCCAAGTCCAAGGGATTCCAGGATTGGGTATCAAGCAGTCTGGAAAACGTCAAGGGACAGAGGGATGCAAAGCCCCAGGGGACTTCTGGGCTCAGCCCCACCTCTGCCGCCCGTCTCCCTCTGAGGGCAGATAGGCTGGGGTCTGGGTGGGTGGCCTTTTGGAGAACCTTCGAACGGCAGCTACAAGAACTTCCCGGGGCCTCATTCCGCTAAGGAGGGGGCGCTGTACGCCAGCACTGGGATGCAGGACCTGCTGCGGGGGGAGGGGCCGCAGTGCAGGAGGTTGAGCCTGGGCGGTGGGGCAGGAGGCAGTAAACTGCCTTGAAGTTGGTGTGGCCAGCCTGCTGCTGTTTAAATGGTGTGTTTGTTTGGAGTGTTTTAGGGAGGGGACTAGGGATGGGGAAGGCAGCGCCCCACTTGGCGCCGGCGCCGCCCGAGGGTCCAGCTGTTGAGACCCCAGCTTTGACATCCCTGAAAGAAGATGGGCGTTGAAAAGGCCGAGAACCCAAAGCGGGGCTCGGTGCCCCGAGTCTGCCGCCCCCTTTAACGAGGGGGGGGCCAGGAGCCGCCTCTCGCAGCCACTCTGCGCACGGGGTGGGAGGGAGACGAGGGGACTAGAGCTCCGGGCTCCCCGCCCCCATCCCACCCGGTTCCAATATTTCGCTGAAAGGCACGCGGCTCCTAATCGGTCCTTTCCAAGCTGAGATTTAGCCGTGCGATGCCCGCGCAGGGGCGGGGGCTGCGGGCCGGCACTCAAGAGTCCGGAGCCGCTGAGCGAGGTGAGGAGCCGCGTCCTCGGCTGGTGGAGCGGGCGGGCGGGCGCGCAAACCCGAGAGGCAGATATAGAAAGGGGGGCAGGTTAAAAATAACCCTCTCCGGCTGGGAAGCTCGCGCGCGCTCTCTCGCCTCGTTCGGTGCCAGAGGACTCCAGGGGAGATGGCGTTGGGGAGGGCAGAGCGGGATTCCCCCTCCTCCTCCGCTGGGCGGGGTGCCTGCCTGCGCGCCACGGCTGCACGTGTGCGGGGCCGCACGCCCGGGCCCCCTCTGCACCCGGTCTGTGGGCGCCCCCTCCCCTGGACCGGGCGCATCTGCCAGCGCCCCCCGCCCGCAGCCTTGCGCGACTGGAGGGAAACGCTCCATTATTCATTATTTACGAGCGTTAATAGGTTTGAAGCACGGTGGGGACCGAGGCATTAGGGGAAAGAGTGGGGAGCGAGGGGGAAGGGCAGGGGCGGGGGTGGAGCTGCGGCAGCGGCCCAGAAGAAAAGGTCTCAGCCTTGAGGACGGCGGTCGGGGTGCACCTCTTTGCCGCCTTCTTCATCACAGCGGAGTGCTGAGGCTGCACCGGGCGCGCGAGGAGAGCATAGGGTTTTGATTTCGCCCCTCTCGGCCTCTGTCCTCTGCGTCCTAGCCCGGCGGAGGTGTGGGGAGGGAACTGCGGGACTTACGCCCCGCCCTGCGCGCCCCTAGCCGCCGCGTCCTCGACGCAGCCCCGGCCTCATTTATCATCATCTTTGGTCAAGTGGAGTGTGCAAGGAACAGCTGCTTCACTCGGCTGACTTCCGAGGGTGGCTACAGCAGGAATCAGGGAGATGAATGATGGGGGCTGGGGGGGACGCAGCCCCCGGGGTCCCTGCACAGACGGGAGGGAAGTGAGGAGCTCCCAGGGCTGCCTCCTCGTGGCGAGTACAGCGCCCCATCCTCTCTCTCTGGGCGCCTGTAGTCACCGCGGGTAGGGGACGGGGGCACCCTTCGCAGGGGAGAGCGGGCGGGCGCGCTTCTTTCGGAGCCCGAGGTCGCCATGACCTTGTTGGGGTCAGCGGGTTGGGCTGCGGAGGAGGCGGCGCGGCGTCTTTGGTGGCGCTTTCCGGATTGGCGCAGAGGCCAGCAAACGAGGCGGGGGCGGGGGGCGCGGGGTGGGGGGACACAAATAGAAGGTGAAATTTTACCTGCCCCTGAGGGAGTCCTGCGGATTTTCTCCCGGCAGCGGCAGGCGCTCTCCTTTGTCTTACATGGATGAAACATCTGTTGCAGAGGGGCGGTGAGGCCGCAAACCCCCACCCCCACCACCGCGGCTCCCCGGCCCCGGCCCTAACCAGGCTCCGGGACCTGCGGCGCCGCTTTAAACCTGCTGGCGCTGGCCATAAGCGCGTCTCGGTTTGGGGCCCATCGCCCTCGGGTGAGCCCTGGCGGGGCGCCCCCAAAACCCTTCCCCACCTTGGAAGGGTGCGAGGCATGGATCCAGGGAGGGGGCTGTTGCAGAAAGGGTTAATGGCCTAGTCGCAGACCCTAATTGTCAGAGCCGAGCCCCGCTTCGTTTCAATTACCCTAAGTAGAGACTGAATGCGCAATTAACGAAGTCAGCTTGCCAACTGGAAAGCCGCCCCCCTTTACATAGAGCAGAGAATACTCCACCAGCTGACTTGGGCTAAGCTATTTCCTCTTCTCTCTCCTTTCTCTCTCTCTCTTCCAACCCCCTCCCTCTTTTTCTCTCTCCTTAATAATAAAATTATACCAAGCAGTTTGCGGTGTGGCAGACGGCCAGAAAAGCGTTTCTTTAAACGCCGCCGTCTCACAATTAGGCAGCAAGAGGATTTGACACGCCGTGGCGGCCTGACAGGCGGCTTCCTCCCCTGGGGGCTGAGAGGAGGGAGGGGGCGCCAATTCCCCGGCTCCCCCAGGTGGAACCGGGGCTAGCAGGGGCTGGGTTGCTGCGCCTGCCTGTCAGGATGCTGTATTGAGGGGGTGTCAGGGGCAGAGAAGTGAGGTGGTTCATCCCAGCTGGGGCCCAGACCGGGACTGGGGCTTTTGACTCCTGCGGTAAGCTGAGGTGTCCAGAAAGAAGACTGGCAATCAAGCATTTGATAAAGCTACGGAAGAACTCAGTCCTGCTGAGCCTCCCGGATGAATTCCTTCCCCTCTCTGGACTTCCACCAATCCCTCTGCAAAATAGGGGAGCAAGTTGAGGGATACTCCATGTACTTTTTGAAAAGTAGCTTCTTGGGGCTCACTGCTCTTGGGTGTTGGTCTTAACTGATCCCGTGGGATAAGGATGTACTGTCTCTGTGTAGCCTGGACCACAGAAAACCTGTGTAGCAGGTTCACATTTTACCTCAGAGGTACAATGATTACCTAGGATTCAGATTACCTGCATGGAAAAATAAATCCTGATCAATGCTGGTGATTTAGCTCAGCCTGGGAGCCACATGCAGGCAGCCAGCGCATGGCTGGCTAGAGCTACTAGGGATTGGTGCCCTGAAAATGGGACAGTGACCATTGGCTGCAACAGCAGGATCATCTGAGGTGGGGCCCAGAGTCTGACAGAGGTGGGAGGTGACTGCAATTCCCTCAAAAGTGATGCTGCTTGCTCATCCTCACGTGGTTAGGCCCTTTTTCTCCAGCCTCACCAGGTCCTCTGGGTTCATCTCAGCAACCCCAAGCCACAGTCCGTGTCTTTGCCTTCACCCAGACTCATGCTGAGTAGAAATGGGCTCCACGGGGAAATGGGTACAAGCACTGAAGATGCTGTGAGGACAGAGACTCGCCTTTTCTTCCTGATAGGCTCCTACACAGGCCCAGGATCCTCATCAGAAAGGCTTTCCGTGGGTCTTTATCCCCTAGAGCTCTAGTGAGGATTAACTAATGCACCTAACACAGACCCTGATGTGTATTCTATCTATCCAATCTTGGCATCCATATTTAATAGATATCAACTATGGTTCTAGTTTCTGGCCTTGGAGCTAGGCCAGAGTAAGCTCCTGTCCTCAGGATACATTCTAGTGAGGGAGGCATGTGGGAAACAGCTCACTGTACCATTAATTATATAATTACCACTGTGATGAGTGCCACATAGGAGCCTGGCGAGGACCCAAGAGAGTTGGGGGCGGGGCCACATGGTGCCTAGTACAGATTGCTACAAAGGTCATCATTACCTCTGTGGGCTTCAGCCTGCAGCATGGGAGGCCCCAGCTCTCTGCACTCCTTCCAAAGCCACTGAGCACTACCCTCATGTAGGGTCATAGAGTCCCCAGCTCCTTGTGCCAGAGTACCCACCCTTGCTCCACTTTAGTGCTTCTCCCAGGACCAGGGAATGTTCTAGGTGTCCCTCCTGCCCTCAAGCCTTCACAATGAGTACTCACTTAAGGAGTCATGTCCTCAGGCCAACAAGGCCCTCCCTACCTTTGCCCTGCTAAATTACTGTGGCATTCATTTCATCAGCCTTTGACATCCAACAATTAGTGGTCAAGTGCAGCTCTGATAGGTTCTCTTGAATTCTAGAGTGTGTAAAAAAAAAAAATTGGTCAATAACATTTTTTTAAAAAATCAAAGAGCCCTTTATAAAATCCTGACTCCTGAGCCAGGTGTCATAATATACAGCTGTAGTCCCAGCTACTTGGGAAGCTGAAACAGGAGGATGAAAAGTAGGGGAGCCTGGGGATGTACCTCAGTGGTAGAATGATTACCGAGGATTCAGATTACCTGCATGGAAAAATAAACCCTGCTTGGTGCTGGTGATTTAGCTCAGTGATTCTGGCGCCTGCCCTCACAAGCACAAGGTTTCTGGTGCCCCCCCAAAAAAAACCCTGATTTTTTTTTTCGGTACCAGAGATCCAACTGAGGATGCTTCCAAGGTAAATCTAGTACCCCTTAAATCCCCGATTTAGCCCCCTGACTTTTAAAGGGGAAAATTTGGCTGTGTTGTCATTTTTACTCTCCCATTCTATAAGTAGGGCTTCCCCACTGCCACCCCACCCCCAAATTTGGGATTAGGATTTCCAGCCCCACCTGCCCACTGTGCTCAGGTGCATTTCTGCCAGGCCTCCCTCCAGGAGATGTTCTTTGTCAAATAAATCAGAGCTGTGAGCAGAGGCCCCACTCCCAGTCCCTATCCAATGTGCTCTGTCCCTCCACACAACTGCTTGCTCTGGATATTTTCACAGGGTCAATGTGACATTTGGAACATGATTCATTTAATAAATATTTATTGTTCTGGGCAGTGGGGATATGGCTGTGAACAAAAGAGATGAAAATCCTTGCTCTCACAGAACTTTCTAAAAAGGGGAGACAATAAAACAAGTCAAGGCTCATTGCAAGAAGGTAAGTGCTTTGAAGACAAAATAGGAAAGGATGTACAAGGAGTGTCTTTTCTCTTTTTTTTTTTGGAGACAGGGTCTCCCTTTGTAGTTCAGGGTGGCCCTGAGCTCACTACAGAGCACAGGCAAGCCTGGAACTCAGCAATCCTCCTCCTGCCTCTGCCTCCTGAGTGCTGGGATTACAGGTGTGAGCCACCACTCCTGGCATTGTGGTGTGTGGTACTGATTGCTGGTGGGCATGAGTCATCATGCCCAGTACCATTGTATGGTTACTGGGGATCGAACCAGGGACCTTGCACTTGTGGGGCAGGCACTGGAACCACTGAGCTAAATCCTCGGCCCAGGGAGTGTCTTTTCAAATAAACAGCTGTCCGGGAAGGAAGGCCACAAACCAGACTCAGAGCTGGGCTGAGGAGCCATGTAGGTATTTGATGAAGGGTATTCCCAGCAAAACAGCTGGTACAAAGGCCAGAAGGCCTAAGGACGTAAAAGGCCCGGCCAAGGTCACAAAAAGTTGGCTGGAGGCTAGGAAGAAAGGGAGACTCTTTCTTCCTTTGCCTGCCTTCAAAGCCAGCAGTTGCACAGATCTGTCTTGTGCAGAAATGCACAGGAACTTCTGGGGACTGGAGCAGGCTGGGAGTACCCCATGGGTCCCCTGAGCTTGCAGATCCTGGGATCCTAACTGTGTCCATGATCCACCTATGACAACAGGACAGTGACTGATACTATCTGACTGGAAGGGCCTCTCGGTATCTTTGTCCCAGCAGTCACTGCCCCCCCCAACCTTTTCTCATTTTGACAGACACCAGCGGTAGTGATGCTTCTTTGTTGTTGCTGGTAAAGTGAGTGGTAAATAAAGTGATCATTTAAAAGTTATTGACCTCAAGAGACTGATAACTAGAGTCGGGGTAATAGGTGCATGGTCGCTCGCACTTAGGAGGGACCTCATAAGAGGGGGCGGGGCCAGCTGGTTACCACCTTGTCTCCTTCCCTGTCATTAGCTGCATCCTTGAAGTAGGCAGAGGGATGAGCATGGCAAGCTGGTGCTTATGTGAAGCTAGGGACCCCAAGCACTGCTTCCAGGACATAAAGGCCAGGGAAAGAGTTGCTAGGTGGATGGGGCAGGTGGTAGGCAGATGTCAGCTGGACTAGACCTGGCCACAGACCCCATTCTGGTGGCTTAGTACTTCTCAGCACCCAATCCAGCTGGGTTCCTAATGGAGCCAGCATTGGCAGACTTCAAAGACAGGTTTCCTAAACTTCTAGAGAGTTCAGAAGTTTCTTCTTTCCCTTCAGAGATCCTCCTCCAAAGAGTCCCGCCTGTGCAGCATTCCCCAGGTCCGTCCCTCCCTCCACTGGGAAGTCTGGCTGGGGTCTTGAGCTTCCCACCCATCTCTTGTCCCTTGCTACCCAGAACCTCAGGCCCTGAGGAGAGGCACCCAGTAGAGTCCTCCATTGAACGCACTCCAGTGTTGTCACATCTGGAGGCGCTGTGCTGTAGGCCCAGGCTGCTCTGTTTTTTGGGGTTCTTTATGCCCCTGGATGGTCCCCTGCCCAAAAAGGCCTTTCTGAGCTGGTTCATGGGCCACCTCTGCTGGCCCCTAGCCACTCTCACATAGCCCAGAGGCCTGGGGGTGCATCTTGGAAACTTAGTCCTCCCTCCCAGTCAGGCCCAGTCCTCAGGACTTGAACAGCCCTCCACCCTGACAGCAGTAAATCTGGCTAGTGACTTGTCACACATCCCAGTGTCATTTATTCATTATTCACCCCCCATAACAGATGGGCAG
This sequence comes from Thryonomys swinderianus, assembly GCA_004025085.1. Classification (NCBI taxonomy): domain Eukaryota; kingdom Metazoa; phylum Chordata; class Mammalia; order Rodentia; family Thryonomyidae; genus Thryonomys; species Thryonomys swinderianus. Next base: position 37,550 of record PVIC010002169.1, read on the forward strand.
GCCCAAGGTGGTGCCACTACCCCTACCAGACCTGTCTGCCCCATCCCCAGCCTTCTGAGCCCTTGTACATTCTCACTCTTTCTTCTGTTCTCTGTTCTTAATGCCTTGAGTAGGTTGAGGTTTTAAATTTTTTTTCCCTGCAGCTACAAATCAGGAAACCGGGTCATAAAACAACCTTGGGTAAGTAGGTGGGATGGGACCAGCAGCCTTGGAGCTGCTGCTGGGGAACAGAAATTTTCTCTCTTCCTTCCTTCCTTCCTTCCTTCCTTCCTTCCTTCCTTCCTTCCTTCCTTCCTTCCTTCCTTCCTTCCTTCCTTCCTTCCTTCCTTCCTTCCTTCTCCCTCCCTCCCTCCTTTTTACCCACTCCACTTTTCTTCCTCAGAGTCCCCCTGGACTGCAGCAGCTCTGGCCTACATTGTGCCCATGTGCCTGACAAGTGACCCATCCCTGAGGCCTAGGGAGGGAGCCTCTGGGCCTAGTGACCCTTCACTGAGGCTGCTCCAAGGAGACAGTAGTTGGCATGGTGATTATCATTTCCTTTAGTGGACTTACCTAAAGCGGTCTAGCTGCTCAAAGAGGAGGGCAAGGTAGGAAGGAAAGTTCTGCCTGAGGGCTGGATGCAGCTTGGTGGTAGTGTTCACCTAGCATGCGTGAGGCCTTGAGTTCTGTCCCCAGCCTCACAGACTAAGTAAAAAGGTGGGGTGTAATTCTGTGCCTGGGGCCTCAGCCTCAAAGGCTGCAGATGAGACTGGAAGTCGAGCCACTCTCCTTGCCTTAGCATAGTACCACTGTCTTGCAGCCCTGCACCAGGATAACCTCTTGGCCTGGTCACTGCTACAGTGTCACTGTGGGTGGGCTCTACTGTGGGGCCCTAAGCACCGCTTAGCCCCTTGGTTCAATAAAAGGGGTAGAGCAATCAGTATAAAAGGAGAAAGTCTGCCCAGCCATGGTGGCAAACACCTGTAATGCCAGCACTCGGGAGGCTGAGGCAGGAAGATGACTGTGAGTCTGAGGCCAACCTAAACTACGTAGCGAGACCCTGTCTAAAACCAAAACCAAACAAAGGAGGAACTCTGTTAGAGGAGGTACTCAGCAGCCGAGCACCCTCTATAGCACAGGAGTCTGTGGTGAAGATGTAGACCCACCTTGCTGTCAAGGCCTTTGATGGCTGCTGGCTTTACTCTAGAGAAGGTATGAGATCCTTATCCCCCACTACACATGACATCATGGCTGTACGAGTGGCTTGGGGTTGGTGAGCCCTGCTGCTATGCCAGGAAAAGTCCTGGAGCTGTGGATGTGATGGTCAGGGCCCCAGGCCCAGTGCTGGGGTATGCGGCTTGATAAGCCAGCCTCTGTGACTAGTGCTTAGGAGCACAGGGCTCCCTCCCTCTTCTCTTTGCCTTTCAGGTACAGCAAAGAGGCCTTGACCAGCAGCACAGGAAAGACAGGTGGGAGGCAGGAGGCACCTGTGGCCAGGAGGAGCCCTGTGTGTGAGGCTGCTCTCCCCCTGACCACTTCTTCCTCTCCCCCATGGACAAAGGTCACCACTGTCCTACCAAGCAGCCTCTTTTCTGTCCCCTCCTCTCCTGATGATGCTGTCTACACCAGCCCTGCTGCTTGCCTTTTCCCCCCTCCATGTCCTTTCCCAGTGCTCTTGAAAAATAATCATAATCACAATAATTAATAACAACAGAGCCCATGGCAGGCTGAAGCTGCTCTTAAAGAGGTAGCGCCCTATTTCTTCCTGGCAGAGTCAGTGGGACCTTGGCAGGCAGCTCGGAGAGGCAGCTGTGATGCTGCCATGCCTTTGTTCCTGCATCCCTCCCTCCATCTGGGGTTGGAGGGTGATGTTGGGGTATTTTTTTGCCCATGTCCATCAGGCATTGGACCTCTTATATTTTAATTGAACTGTCTTTTCTTAGAGATAGATGTTTCGCCATATCCAGCTGCTTGGGAGTATTGGGAAACCCGCCTATAATCCAGCCTGGCCAAATTAAAAGACACAGCAGCTGGACTGATTAAACAGGGAGGGGGAGATGAGGATGGAGCAGGCAAGGGGAGGACACTACTAATGGCACACATACCCACCCCCCTCTTTTTAAGTAATGTTTCTGGTAATGCATTTTGGAGAATGTGAAAAAAAAATAAAAAATAAAGCCGTAGAAATGTTAATGATATCCACAGGACACTCAGCAGGAAATGAGAGTGATCTGGGACTAATAAAAGCAGAAATGTAATTTGTGCAGATATACGAGGGAGGCACAGCCTTCAGAACGGTCCTGGGTTTGCGCATTCTGGGCTCATAAACACGCGCCTGGGGAGGGCAGGGCGCGCATGGAGCTGCATCCTTAGCCTTGGAGCTGGATTTGGTTGGAAGGGGCCACAAACCAGGTCCTGCACTCATAGCAGGAGAGGAGCCCACAGGGCTGGCCAGGAGCCACTGCCAGTGCCTCCAGGTGGGCGCATCCCGGAGATGTTTTACCTGAGCCACCAGGTCCCTGACTGAAGTGGGTCAGAAGGGTGGGGAGGCCATTTCTTGCTGCACCTTGGGAATCCCTGTGGGGGATCTAGGGAGGAGGCCATGAGTTCCCACAAGATGGGTGGTGTGGGGCTTGCTCTGGGGGACAAGGGCACCTTGCTCTGTGGCGAGATCAGACAAGCCAAGTCTCCAGGGAGGAAGCCGTGCTTTGAACTGACCCTCTGAGCTGGTGAGCTGGGACTGTGCTGGCAAGTTCCTGGGCTGCCTGGCTAAGAAGATGGAGGTCTCCTCTCTGCCTGCTCCTTCCTGGGTCAGTCCCAGGTACTGAATGAGGAAGCTGTCTTTGGGGATTCAGGCCAAAGAAGAGGGATAGGAGCTGAACCTCTTTTCTCAGTCATTTCTTTCATCCCCTAACTCTGCAGCTTCCCTCATTCACATCCCTCTCTTTTCATATCTGTGTAGTCTTTTCTCCTTCTATCCTCCACCCTTCTGTTTTCCCCTCAAAATACCCTGGAATCTCTCTCTCTGTGGTCCAAGGCAGACCACTCCTCCCTACTCCAGTGTTTGGGAATGAGACTTGGAAAGTCCCCCCAAGCCCAGCCCAGAGCTTGGTCACACAGGTCAAACAAAGCCCCTTCTTCCTGCCTCTTTTGGTTGCTGGGTCCAATCCTGAGCCCTCCAGAAATGAGGGCAGATGGCCAGCCCCTTGCCATGACTCCTCTAAAGGCCAGGCTTTCCTCTTCCATTGTCCCTCCCTTAAGTATCATCTATGGTGACCAAGCTGGCAAAGCAGTTTGACAAACCTTTAACCGAGTCTGGCACTCAGGTCTGGCCTGGATTGTGAACCATCCAACAGCTCCATCCTGCCCTGGGTCATTTTTAGACCCAGGATCATACTTCAGAGAAGATTCAATCATGCCTGGACCCCAGCCTCTAAAATTATAACCAGATGGACTCTTGGGTGCCACCTGCCCTGGCCCTGACCTGGGGAGGACTGCAGAGATTCCATCAGGAGGGGCAGGGCTGCATCACACTTCTGTGAAGGGGCTAGCCTGGTGTGTGCCCGGTGGCCACAAGCCTGTCGGTCTCCATTAGTATGCACTCCCTCACTCTGGCCACGTAATCTGTTTATGCACCTAAGATATCAAGAACAGGAGGCAGGTGCAGCCATCCTGTATTCCTGGGAATCAGAAGAGGGGACGTTTTATGTCTACAGTGGCTCAGCAGTCCCCAGTCGACGTCTGCTGAAAGAACAGACAGATTCCAGATGGCATGGCAATGATAGGGGAGGTGTGTGCATGAGAGCCTCTGTGTGTGTGTGTGTGTGTGTGTGTGTGTGTATCTGTGTCTGTGTGTCTGTCTGCCTGCCTGCCTATGGCTAGCCTTAGCTAGTGTCCTTTCCCAGGCAGGGCAGAGGCGGATCCTCATGGGCCCCCAGCATGGCTGGGTCATGCCTGAGCACAGCTACATGAGGACTAAGATTACAGGATCCAGCCATCCCCAGGAGACAACAGAGCCGGAACTGCTCTGCTAAATGCTTTTGAGCTGTCTGGAAGGGCTGGGAGTGGTGGATGAGGGCGGAGGGGGAGAGCTGATCAGCAGGAGAGTGGAATGGCCTCTCCTGGTGGCCTGGCTCTGAGCAGCCCGCTTTGCACCTCCCGCCCTGTGGCAGCTGTCCTTGGCAAGCCTCAGCTGCAGGCGCTGCGGCAGCAGGAATTATGGAGCACACCTCCCAGACACAGAAGTTGTCAATATGTGCACAGCTGTGGGGGAGGCTCTGGCCTGAGGGCTGTGTGTGGGGAGTGGATGGGTTAGGAGATGGCCGGGAGGGATACTCACGGAGGCAAAAGGACAAGGACGCAGCCCATCTGAATTGCTCTCCCTCTGCTCTCCCCTCTCCTTTTCTTTTCACAGATAACCAGCCCGAGTCATGCAGTCTTTTAGAGAAAGGTGTGGTTTCCATGGCAAACAACAGAACTACCCGCAGACCTCACAGGAAACATCGCGCCTGGAGAATTACAGGCAGCCGAGTCAGGCTGGGCTGAGCTGTGACCGGCAACGGCTGCTCGCAAAGGACTATTACAACCCACAGCCTTACCCGGGCTACGAGGGTGGCACCAGCACACCCTCTGGCACGGGGGCTGTAGTGGCCACCGAGAAGTACCACCGAGGTAGCAAGGCCCTGCCCTCTCAGCAAGCCCTGCAAGGGAGGCCAGCCTTCCCTGGCTACGGGAGTGTCCAGGACAGCAGCCCTTACCCAGGACGCTACTCTGGCGAGGAGGGCCTGCAGGCCTGGGGGGCTCCGCAGCCGCCCCCGCAGCCACAGCCCCTGCCAGGAGGTGTGGGCAAGTATGATGAGAACTTGATGAAAAAGACAGCAGTGCCCCCTGGCAGGCAGTACCCAGAGCAGGGCACCCAGCTTCCCTTCCGGACTCACTCCCTGCATGTCCAGCAGCCACCACCTCCGCCACCCCAGCAGCTGCCACAGCCCCAGCAGCCCCTGGCATATCCCAAACTTCAAAGGCAGAAACTACAGAATGACATTGCCTCGCCCTTGCCTTTTCCCCAGGGTGGCCACTTCCCCCAGCACTCCCAGTCCTTTCCTGCCTCTTCCACTTACTCTTCCTCTGTCCAGGGTGGCACACAGGGGGCCCACTCTTATAAGAGTTGCACAGCACCATCCACCCAGCCCCATGACAGGCCACTCACCGCCAATGCCAGCCTGGCCCCGGGGCAGCGGGTCCCAAACCTTCACACCTATCAGTCTGGCCGCCTCGGCTATGACCAGCAGCAGCAGCAGCAGCAGCAGCAAACCCTTCAGAGCCGGCACCATGCCCAGGAAACCCTCCATTACCAAAACCTCGCCAAATACCAACACTATGGGCAGCAAGGCCAGGGCTACTGCCAACCAGATGCGGCCGTCAGGACGCCGGAGCAGTACTACCAGACCTTCAGTCCTAGCTCCAGCCACTCCCCTGCCCGCTCTGTGGGACGCTCACCATCCTATAGCTCCACTCCATCGCCCCTGATGCCCAACCTAGAGAGCTTCCCATACAGCCAGCAGCCGCTCAGCACCGGAGCCTTCCCCACAGGGGTCACTGACCACAGTCACTTCATGCCCCTGCTCAACCCCTCCCCAACGGATGCCGCCAGCTCTGTGGACACGCAGGCCAGCAACTGCAAACCCCTGCAGAAAGACAAGCTCCCGGAAAACCTGCTGTCAGACCTCAGCCTTCAGAGCCTCACGGCTCTGACCTCACAGGTAGAGAACATCTCCAACACGGTGCAGCAGCTTCTGCTGTCCAAGGCTGCCATTCCACAGAAGAAAGGCATCAAGAACCTCGTGTCTAGAACCCCGGAGCAGCACAAGAGCCAGCACTGCAGCCCTGAGGGCAGTGGCTACTCAGCCGAGCCAGCAGGCACCCCACTGTCTGAGCCACTGAGCAGTACCCCCCAGTCCACCCATGCTGAGCCGCAGGAGGCCGACTACCTGAGTGGCTCAGAGGACCCGCTGGAGAGAAGCTTCCTCTACTGCAACCAGCCCCGTGGCAGCCCTGCCAGGGTCAATAGTAACTCGAAGGCCAAGCCCGAGTCTGTGTCCACCTGTTCTGTGACCTCACCCGATGACATGTCCACCAAATCTGACGACTCCTTCCAGAGCCTGCACAGCACTCTGCCATTGGACAGCTTCTCCAAGTTCGTGGCGGGTGAGCGCGACTGCCCACGGCTGCTGCTCAGCGCTCTGGCACAGGAGGACCTGGCCTCCGAGATCTTGGGGCTGCAGGAAGCCATCGGCGAGAAGGCTGACAAGGCCTGGGCTGAGGTGCCCAGCTTGGCCAAGGATGCCAGCAAGCCTCCCTTCTCCCTGGAGAACCACAGCGCCTGCCTGGACTCTGTAGCCAAGAACGCATGGCCACGCCCTGGGGAGACGGAGACCCTGCCTGACTCCTTGCAGCTGGACAAGGGTAGTAGCACCAAGGACTTCAGCCCGGGGCTCTTTGAAGACCCTTCTGTAGCTTTTGCCAGCCCTGATCCCAAGAAGACAACTGCCCCCCTCTCTTTTGGCACCAAGCCCAGCCTTGGGGCTGCCACTCCAGACCCCACTGCAACAGCTTTTGACTGCTTTCCTGATACAACTACTGCCACTTCGGCAGACAGTGCCAACCCCTTTGCCTGGCCAGAGGAGAACCTGGGCGATGCTTGTCCCCGGTGGGGACTGCACCCCAGTGAGCTTGCCAAAGGCCTGGAGCAGGGCAGCAAGGCCTCAGATGGTGTGGGCAAAGGGGACAGCCACGAGGCTTCGGCCTGCCTGGGCTTCCAGGAAGAGGTCCCCCCTGGGGAGAAGGCAGTTGTGCTGCCCAGGGACTTTAAGCAGGAGGAGGCGAGTGGGGTGAAGGAGGAGGCGGGCAGGATGCTGCAGTGCCCCAATGATGTGGGTAAGGCTGACCGGTGGCTAGAGGACAGCCGGCACTGCTGTTCTGCTGCAGATTTTGGGGACCTGCCGCTGCTGCCGCCCCCAGGCAGAAAGGAGGACCTGGAGGCAGAGGAAGAGTACTCTTCCTTGTGTGAACTGCTAGGCAGTCCTGAGCAGAGGCCAGGCATGCAGGACCCACTGTCGCCGAAGGCCCCCCTCATTTGCACCAAGGAAGAGGTGGAAGAAGTGCTGGACTCCAAGGCCGGCTGGGGCTCCCCGTGCCACCTCTCTGGCGAGTCTGTCATCTTGCTGGGCCCCACCGTGGGTGCTGAGTCAAAGGTCCAAAGCTGGTTTGAGTCATCCCTGTCCCACATGAAGCCAGGGGAAGATGGTTCTGAGGGGGATCGGGCTCCAGGCAGTTCCACCACCTCAGAACCTTCCCTGGCCCAGAAGCTGAACAAGCCAGCTGTGCCCGAGGCACCCATTGCTAAGAAAGAGCCTGTGCCCCGGGGCAAAAGCTTACGCAGCAGACGGGTGCACAGGGGGCTGCCCGAGGCTGAGGACTCCCCATGCAGGGCACCAGTGCTCCCCAAAGATCTCTTGCTCCCTGAATCCTGCACAGGGCCCCCCCAGGGACAGATGGAAGGGGCTGGGGCCCCGGGCCGGGGCACCTCAGAAGGGGTCCCTAGGATGTGCACACGCTCCCTCACGGCCCTGAGTGAACCCCGCACACCTGGACCCCCAGGCCTGACCACCACACCCGCACCCCCTGACAAACTGGGGGGCAAGCAGCGAGCTGCCTTCAAGTCAGGCAAGAGGGTGGGGAAACCTTCACCCAAGGCTGCTTCCAGCCCCAGCAACCCAGCCGCCCTGCCTGTGGCCTCAGACAGCAGCCCTATGGGCTCTAAAACCAAGGAGACAGACTCGCCCAGCACTCCGAGCAAGGACCAGCGCTCCATGATCCTGCGGTCCCGCACGAAACCCCAGGAAGTCTTCCACACCAAGAGGCGGCGACCTTCCGAGAGCCGGCTCCCCAACTGCCGCGCCACCAAGAAGCTCCTCACCAATAACCACCTGCCCACTGCGTTCAAGGTCTCCAGCAGCCCCCAGAAGGAGGGCAGGGCAAGCCAGCGAGCCAGGGTTCCGAAGCCCTGCACCGGGGGCAAGCTTTCGGATCGGCCTCTCCACACCCTCAAAAGGAAGACTGCATTCCTGGCTCCAGTCCCCACCAAGAAACGGAACCTGGTTTTACGGAGCAGCGGCGGCAGCAGCAGCACCACCAGTAACAATGGAGGAGACGGGAAGGAGGAGGAGCCCGAGGGCTCCACTGCCCTCTTCAGGAGGGTGTCTTCTCCCAAAAAGACCAAGCCCAAGGGCACCAGCGAGCCCACCGCGAAACCCTCGTCCCCAGACAGTCCGGATACCTGCATCAAGCTCACCTCTCGGGCAGCTTTCCAGGGGGCCATGAAGACCAAGGTGCTGCCGCCCCGGAAGGGCCGGGGCCTGAAGCTGGAGGCCATTGTGCAGAAGATCACTTCGCCTGGCCTCAAGAAGTTCACATGCAAGGTGCCAGGGGCCCCTCCAGGGACACCTCTGAGCCCAGGCCTCCCGGAGAAGGAGCGAGGCGGCCTCAAAAGCGCTGGCGGCAGCCCAGCGAGGGCAGAAGAAGGTCTGGTCACTGTGGGTACCGGGCAGAAGCTCCCAGCAGCTCTGGGAGCTGACCCATTATGCAGAAATCCAGCCAACAGGTCCTTAAAAGGCAAACTCGTGAACAGCAAGAAACTATCCTCTGCTGACTGTTTCAAAACTGAGGCCTTCACATCCCCAGAGGCCCTGCAGCTTGGGGCAACTCCCCTGGCGCCCAAGAAGAGGAGCCGGAAAGGCAGGGCTGGAGGCCTCGGACTCCCCAAGGGCCCGCTGGAAAAGCGGCCCTACCTTGGTCCCACTCTGCTCCTCAGTCCCCGAGACAGGGCCAGCAGCACACAGGGGGCTGGCGAGGACAACCCTGGTGGAGGCAAGAAGCCAAAGACAGAGGAACTGGGCCTGGTTTCCCAGCCCTCTGAGGGCCGGTCCTGCCAGCCTCAGACAAGGGCACAGAAGCAGCCTGGCCATGCCAACTACAGCAGCTATTCCAAGCGGAAGCGCCTCACGCGGGGCCGGGCCAAAAACACCAATACTTCGCCCTGTAAGGGGCGTGCCAAGCGGAGGCGGCAGCAGCAGGTACTCCCCCTGGATCCTGCAGAGCCTGAAATCCGCCTCAAGTACATTTCCTCTTGCAAGCGACTGAGAGCAGACAGCCGGACCCCTGCTTTCTCGCCCTTTGTGCGGGTGGAGAAGCGAGATGCATTCACCACTGTATGCACTGTGGTCAACTCCCCAGGGGATGAGCCCAAGCCCCACAGGAAGCCTTCGTCCTCCACCTCCTCTTCCTCATCTTCATCCTCCTTCATGGATGTGGCTGGGGCTTCCCTCACCACACTCCCTGGAGGCTCCATCTTGCAGTCACGGCCCTCCCTGCCGCTTTCCTCTACGATGCACCTGGGGCCTGTGGTTTCCAAGGCCCTGAGTACCTCTTGCCTTGTTTGCTGCCTCTGCCAAAATCCAGCCAACTTCAAGGACCTTGGAGACCTCTGTGGGCCCTACTACCCTGAACACTGCCTCCCTAAAAAGAAGCCAAAACTCAAGGAGAAGGTGCGTCCAGAAGGCACCTGTGAGGAGCCCTCCCTACCCCTCGAGAGAACACTCAAGGGCCTTGAGTGTGCGGCTGCCACCGCTGTCACTGCTGCCACGGGCTCCGGGAAACCCCCCAAACTTGATGGCCCAGCTGACCCGGCCAAGCAGGGCTCACTGCGCACCAGTGCCCGTGGCCTGTCCCGGCGGCTGCAGAGTTGCTACTGTTGCGATGGCCGGGGTGATGGGGGTGAGGAGATGGCCCCCGTCGACAAGACCCGCAAGCATGAGTGCAGCAAGGAGGCCCCCGCAGAGCCTGTCGGGGACACCCAGGAGCACTGGGTGCACGAGGCCTGTGCTGTGTGGACCGGCGGGGTCTACCTGGTGGCCGGGAAGCTCTTTGGGCTACAGGAGGCCATGAAAGTGGCCGTGGACATGGTAAGAGGCCAGCCCAGTAGGGTGGGGAGTTTGGGGGTCTGAAGCCCAAGCAGGAGGCTGGCAACTGGGGAGGCTGGACACAGGCTCCAGAGCTCCTGGGGGGACCTGACTCATCCCTAAGGTTAAAGCAGGATGCACGCACCCAGCCATTCCCTGGAGACCTCCCACTGCAGATCACACCCAGCCTGGCCAGTGGCCCGTCTTCCTCCCCTGGTGCCTTCTCACTTTGGCCCCATGCCAAGCCCAGAGACGCTGGGTCCTTGACAAGCTGTGAGGCCTCCCGGAGTTAAATGCCAGGCAACTCTGGATGAAACTGGGGCTCAGGGGAGGAGCCCTCAATGACCCCACAGGGGACCCAGCATAGCCGTCCTCTTGTGCAATAGAACAGGCCAGGGCTATTCCACCTTTGATTCTCTACTTTCCGGTGGGGAGACCTGGCCGCTGAACATCTTGACTGTTGAAAGCCACCTCGTGCTCACTGTGGGTCTCAGCTGTTGCCGCCACCTCTAGGTAGTGTGGCGTGTGCTGAGGCGCTGCCTGTCATGCTGTTAGGGCTTTGTGTCTGGCATCACAAGAACTAGTGCGGTGGCTGGTTGATGTTGTTATAGCAGTGACTCCCGGAGTTCTGCTGGATGCTTGGTGCTGGCTCCTCAGCCTCCCTTCTGGCCAAGCCCCACAGTCTCTGTACAGGTGTGTACAAGGCCACATTGTACTAGCCAGCAGCAAGGCAGGGGTCAGTAGAGAGACCACCCAGGCGGTTAGGGGGCTGCTTTTTGTCCCCCCAGCACACACATGTGCAGGGCCCTGCATTGGTTTCTTCTGGAACGATGCTCCCCGGAGCTACCTGGTGCAGGAGCCGGGTCCTCGCTGTGGCCGCCTACACCAGCCCTGCACTCCCGGTCTGGAGTCCGCATCTGTTGTTCCTTCCTCCCGCTTCCTCCCTCTCTCCTCCTTTCCCACCCTTCTCTGCCTCCTTCGTGCTACCACTGTGTGCAACTGGTCTCCAGGGGGAGCCAGAGAACCTGTCTAAACTGGGACCGTCCATCCACACCTGAGCCCTTTAGTGACCAGGCAGAGCTTGAGCTTGACCTGTCTGTGCTCCCCTCTCCTGCCTTGCTGCCCCCTGCTCCCCATAGTGGCCCCCTAGCCCACAGTGGCCATGGCATCCTGAGGCCAGGCCGTACCCCACAGGGCCCCATGCCTCCCTGTTGTACAGGCTCTGGCTCTCCACTGCTCACCTGGATGGCAGGAGAGCCTCTCTGTGCCATGACTTCCTGCCTATCTCTTTTGCACCTCAATGAGGAAGGGCGCACCCATGTGCCCAACAGATGGTGGCCCCCTGAGACCAGGATCCTCCCTTTTTCCTTCTCAACTTTCCCTTTCTCCAGCTTCCTTTTGGGTCACTGACTCCCAGAGATAGGCTCATCTATTCTGTCATTAACACAATCACAACCCACGGATCACCCTCCCTGCCATACACATCGGCCTGCACGCTGTGGCCTTGGCTCTGGCCTCAGAGTGCCGGGATCCTCTCCCCCACACTCATATCCCCCAGGCCCATATGCCCTCATCTCTGTCTCCTGTACCTTGACTGGCCTGGGCAAAGAGAAGACAGCAGTGAGCATAGAAGGAGCCCTCGCCTGCCTCAGTCCATTCCAGTGCCCATGGGCCACCGATCATTGACCTGTGCTGGGTTGGGGAAGTGCCCCTCCCCCCAGGGTCACTCAGCCAGGGCTGGAGCCTGCCCCACCCTTCCCTGTCGGCTGGCCATGCTCCAGGAATGGCAAGGCAGTCCCTACTGCTGGGGGTATCTGAGAGGGTGCTTGCTGGTCACCAAAGGCATCTCCCAGCTAGAGCGGTGGTCCTGACCCTGCCTGGGGTTGGCAGCCGGGTGTGTACTGGAGACAGTAAGTTGTTCCTCTCAGCTTCAGGGGTCTTGCCACAGTGCATCCCCTTGGGGGAAACCCAAACTGTCCTCACCAAATACCCAGAAGGATGAGCAGGTTTTGCTCTTCCCACGTTCCACAGAGAGGAACCCTCAGGGTCACTGCTCCTTCCTGCCTCAGTGACATCACACCCCTGTGGAGTCCAACAGACCCTGGTTTAAATCCTTTCTCTGCCAAGAGCCGGTACTGTAACTCCAGAAAGGAACTTGTCCTCTGTGAGCCCCAGAAGCTGAACCCATCACAGGACTTCAAGATTATGCAGGTGCTCTGTGAGCTGCCTGGACACAGCAGGGCTTGGTGTGCTGCTGAGGCCCTCGCCCCACCTCGAGACACCTGTGGTACTTTGGCCTCCCTTCTGCTCTCTGGAGGACAAAACTGTGAGGCCCCAGGGATACCCCTCGTCCTTCAGTTCCCCTCCCCCACCATACCTGCCCTCTGAGCCCTCACATGTCCACCTCCTGGGATCACAGCCTGCCCCTATCCCAGGATTCCTTGAGCCCTGCCCTCAATATCGCAATGAAACCCCCCTCCATCCAGATGAGGCCTGGCCGTGGGGTGCTCGGTCAGGAGGCTGGTGTCTCCCTTGGCCCTGGTGTGGGCCTCTTGGCCAGCCATGGCAGCGTTCAGGGCCACAGCCCTGTGGGGTGGCTGGGATCAGAAGCACCTGAGCCTTGTCCCTCCGTACCTCAGTTTCCTTACATCTACAATAGCCTTTCAAATTCCTGCCTCAAGGGTTGCTGGGGGCCCCAGCACAGGTGAAGTGGACAGAGGCCGTCAGCCGGAGGGGCCCCAGAGCTCCCCTTAAGCATCACAGCGCCCCAAGGTCCACTGTGGATGAGAGACTCATGCTTCATCACCCCCTTTTGGGTGAGGAACTGGGGGGATGTTGGGCCCCAGGTCCCCAGGAGGCCTTTCCTAGCCAGAGAAGAAGGAGGCCTCAGCCCTGAGTAGAAGAAACTCCCCATCCAAAGGCACTGTGTGAAAACTGTGTTCTAGAATGTTTCTCAGCCCGCACACCACATCTGCTCCTGGACTCCCCTGAGGTGCAGGGTTTTGGGGGGAGTTTGCTCCTGCCCTTGGCAGCAGGGGTTGGTGACTGTGACTCTATACCCCATCTCAGCCTCCGGGCTTAAGGCCCAGCTGGAGGGGTAAGTTTGTAGGCAGGTCAACCCCCTGCACTTTTGTGGGTAACGGGAAAAGACCAACGTGACAGAGCTGTCACCTGATTCTGTGTCTTAGCCCCAGGCATGTTTTGGCATCTTGATATCCTTCCCTAGGTCTTTGGGTTTTGCTTCACCTTCTTAGGACCCTCCCAGCCCCACAAACCCATCCTGGTCACGTCCCCCTCTGGGTAGCCAGCCCAGGGCAGGGCAGACAGGTGCTGCTCAGCACCGGTTCCGATGGAGTCAGTGTCTTGAGGGAAGCACCATTGCCTCCTCCAGATCTGAAGCCCCACTCGTTGCAGGGGGAGTGACTGTTCAGTCCTTGGGTAGGCCAAGACAGACCTCCTTCTGCCACTGTACTGGCCTATAAGGGAAGCCTTATCTCCTATGAAGTGGAGTTGCTGAGAATCACCCATGTTGAGGGCTGTTATGAGCCAGGACAAGGACACTCCATGGCCATAGGAGGAGCTCAGCCACCAGTGGCTGTCAGCATGACCATGGAGGTCCTCCTACCCACCATGCTAACTTGGCCTGCCAAAGAACACAGCCTCCATTAGCTGTGCCTCCATTTTGCTGACTCTTGGAGCCACTTTGGAGAAGAGGGTCGGGGGTGCAGGAACCTGTCCGGAAAGCACGAGGGCTCACCTGCTTTCCCTCTCTCTTCATCAGACATGTTCCAGCTGCCAGGAAGCCGGGGCCACCATTGGATGCTCCTACAAAGGATGCGTCTCCACCTATCATTACCCATGTGCCAGTGATGCAGGTAAGAGCAGCTGGGAGCAGGAGGCCTGGGGCCCATCTGAGCAGCACAGGGTCCTGGGCCCAGGTCCTCCAGCCTGTGACCCATGTGACCTCTGGTTACCTCCTGCTCTCACCCCCACCACTTTTTAATTCTTTTACTTTTTTATGGTGCTGGAGACTGAACTCAAGGCCTTCACATCAAGCTACATTTCCAGCCCCTTATAAAATATTTTGAGACACAATCTCAATAAGATACATTGGCTAGGCTTCAATTTGAAATCTTCCTCTCTCAGCCTCCTGGTGCTAGAATCACAGATATTTGCTACCACACCCACCTGCCCCAGTGATTCCTTTTCTCTTCATCTTCCTCTCTGCCTCCTCCTAGACTGGGCAATGGCAGAAACATGAAAATGAGTCTGTCTCCCTGTGCCTGACTGAGGACTCCCCAGAACAATGAGAAGAAGGCAGAAATTATCATAAGAAGAGTTGTTATTACCAAGGAGTAAAAGGGACCTGAGAAAGAAAAGGATATTGGGGTAGGACTTTAGAAGGATGACTAGGCGTCACTAAGCTGAGGAAAATGTTATACTCAACAGGTGAAAACGGTAAGTTTGAGGACATGCAGTTCAAAGCAGAGACCGAGGCAAATGCTTTCCAGTCGGCCACAGGGAGCCCTTATGGGAGATTTTGAGTTGGGGACATGGGCTCCAGAGCCAGGCTTCCACTTCTCTGCCGCCTCTCATTCCCTACTCTTCCTCATTCATTTGCTCCCTGGGAATTTACTAAGCACTTACAATTGCCTGAAGCACAGTGAGAGATTGAAAGGGTTAGAGAGATCCAGCAACCCGGAGCCCTCATCAACCAAGCAGGCGATTGAGGCTCAGAGAGATCCCTTATTTCCCCTGAAGAGAGCTGTTGTTTGCTGAGTCATGCTAGTCACTGCTGTCTGCAATACTGGGAGAGGCTGGAAGAGCAAACTCTGGGGCCTTTCTCCCCGTGTGCTTGCAGGCAGTCTTTGGGAGTCTCTGCGCTTGGCTCCCCTCTCTGTCCAATGGAGATTGCCCTAGTCCCTTCGTTCCAGAGCTCGGAGCTTCGCAGCACCGTGAAGTACTGAGTCCTGTCCTGGAAGGGTAGACTCAGACCTATTTTGAGCCAGGCTGCATGACCACTATGCCACCTCCCTCCATCCCTCCAAACTCTGGCCTAGAAGGAGAGAGGTGACTGTGACCCTGCCTTACAGTGAGTGACAAAGCCCGGGTAGTGGGGATCAGTCACTCTTCCTGTAGATCACAACCACCCCTCCCCACCCAGCACCCTGTTAGGGCCTGCCCTGGACTAAGGGGAACATAGCCTATACTCGTCCTGCCGGCTGGGTCCTAGGCCACGTCAGCCCCAGGCCTGCCGGGAGCACCCATAGGACCATGAGTGGTGACAGCTCCTTGGCAAGACTGAGCTACCTGTGCAGGCAGGGAGGGGTGCCTAGAGCAGGGTCATGGTGGGGTCTCTTACTGTCTCCCACCCTGAGCAGTAGGAGCCAGATTCCAGTGGGGACTCAAATCATTTACAGGGTACAGAGCTTCATAGCAACCTTGATGGGTTGCACCCCTCCCTATGGCGACTGACAGTACCCCCACATGCCATCACCTGCACTCTCCCCAGCTACATGTGTGCAGATGGCCACCTTGCCCACAGCCAAAAAGCAAGGCACGGGCACAACAGGTTGCCTGACTCTCTCACTCTGTCTTCTGCTCCTTCTCCCCTAATTCAGGACACATACACACACACACATACATACATACACACCTGCACAGGGGCACACCTTGGAGGCCACCAGATGGGAGGATGTGGTTCTTGCTCACATTAGTGGAGACCAGGGTGCCATGGGAGTTCATCCTGTTTAAATTGGGACAGAGGCCAAGAAGACTTCCAAGTGGAGGTGACATTTGAGCCGGGCTTCAAAGGATCAGATGAAGTGGGCAGCAGTAGGACTTGCATTCTGGACTTTAGTCGAGTCTTGGCTTGAAGTGTAAACTCTCCGCATAACAAGAGCCTGTGGAGCCATGGGAACTGAGGCTGGACATATACGACACTGACACACAGGCTGAAGAGCCCAGGCAGACAGAGGCACCAACGCCACAGGACTCCATGTAAAGCAGTGTCAGCCCTGCCATCAGTTTCCCCACAGGGAGGAGGGATGAGTGCAGGCAGGCCTGTGGAAGACAGAGGGAAACTACTGACTTTTCTAGCGCAAAGACTGGCTGAAACACCAAGGGCACAAGTTGATGGCACTCTCTGTTGGGGGTGGGGTGCCCTAGGGAGGTCCCAGATGGGCAGTCGCTTTCTGCTCCACGTGGTCTCCTCACGCAGCCTCCTGCCAGCAGCCCAGGCCTGACAGATTGGAGTCACAGAGTAGAGAATGCATGGCACCTCTCCATCAGAGCTAGGCACTGGCAGGGTATGTCTGCCGGCCACACCTGTGTCACACAGGACACACAGCAAGGACAGGCTACATTTGAGGCATCTGCAGACACACTAAGGGAGCTGTCCCAGAGAGTCTCAGGATGGACAGTTAATGGCCACTGGCCAGGGGGGCTCATGAGAGCCCTGGAGGGACAGTGGCAGTTTGATTCTCTGAACAGCTGGTGGTGGAGGAGGGGACTCTCAGGAAACAGGTGCTGCAGCCAGAACAGCAAGAAGAGATCAGGCTTCAGGAAGCATGGAGGATGGGGAAAGAGAAACGAGGGTAGCTGTTTTCCAGGGGCCTTGGCAGGGGCCCTCTGGAGTGAAACCCTAATTGGGCTCTCAGGCTACAGGACCTGAGCTGCCCATGGCTGCTGCCTTCAACCCTGCACTGCTGCCCTGCATCCGACCTCCTGCTTTCCTTCTAGACCTTGTTAAGGGGACCCTACTTTGGAAGCTAGCAGTGACTCCTGAGAAGAGGCAGAGGTTATCACACTAAGGTATCCTGTCAAAACTTACCATACCCAGCATCAGGCCACCTGTGCATTCCAGTCCAAGCCTCCAAGAGAGGGGCAGATGCTGATGACTGACCCTTCCTGCTATCTCTCCTCCCATGCTCAGCATGGGCCATGCTGGTGACTGCTGAGCAAGCTGGTTTGGAAGTGGCCTCTAGTGGCCTGAGCTCTGGGCCCTCCTGCCTGCAGCTGCCCGAGGGCTATGTCATACTCTTGGGAAAGTCTAAGGCCCAGGACTGAGTCAGGCTGCCCAAGCACAGCACAGGGGAAGCCGATGACTGCCTCCAGCCAGTGAGCCCCGAAGGGCAAACCACATGGGTACACAACTTTCAGGAGGACTGGGCAGGAAAAATGAGAGAGAGCTTCACAGGTCCACAGCCACCCTGCCCTACCCTCAGGCTACAGATCCCTTCCCCCTCTTGATTTTTTTTGTATCTGTGATGAACTCAGGACCTTGAGCTTACAAGGCAGACACTGGCACCACTGACCCTGGATGAGCCTGAATGTTCCCCCTTTCCCCCCTAGGGCCATCCCAAGTTGAGCTGGAAGAATGCACTGGGAAAGGGTGCTCCTTGGCCACTGAGGCAGGAGAAAGGGGTGAGGATCCCAGAAGAGGCCTGGGCATATTGGGTGGGGTAACCATGGAAAAGCTGGGGCCTTCTTGGGTGGTAGTAAGCAGGGAAACGAGGTGCTGCCGAAACCTCAGCACAACCTGGCCAAGGTCCTCTCCACCTCCTCTGTCCTATGCAGGGCTCTGGGGATTCACATTTGCTGGAATTTTCTCAGACTTGAGAGCTAACCCCAAGTACCCACAGAAACAAGCACCTGCATCCTGAGCACCTGCCCTGTGCCACACATGTAGGGAAGGGTTTATGCCCCTCACTAGTCCCCATGATGGACATGCAGTAGATGGCATCATACTCACGTACAGATGTGGAGACCAAGGCTCGGAATAGCTGACCCATTAGTCACCAGATGACAATCCCCCTGGATGTCAGCCCTCTCTTAGAGCTACCCCGCATCCCTCACAGGGCCTGCATTACAGTGGGGAGCGCAGACGAGGAGTTAAGGAAGTGTAGACTGGCCTGTTGTAACAGAGATTGCGACCAGTGTGGCAAGGTATGAGGAGAGAGACACTGGGGAAACAGGTGGGGAGGGCCGTGGGCCAGTGGGCTTCTGCTTTAGGGAATCAGCCAGATCTCCCTGGTAACAGGAAGGCGCTGGCCCTATCTATGGGAAGGGAGCTGTCTAGGATGGAGGAAGTCAGGTGAAGATAAAGAACAGGGAAAGGCGGGGGAGGCAAAAGGTCACAGCGCACTCTGGTACTGGATGGCAGTTCATCTCAGGGAAGACTTCTTTTTTTGTTTGTTGGTACTGGGGTGGAGCCTCGTGTTTGCCAGTTAGGCCTGCACGGACCCCTGGTCTCCACCCTAGCCCCGCCTTTGTTCTTTGGAGACAGTCCTGCCGCCCACTGTCAGTGGCCCCTCCCCTCTGCCTGCTCACAACTCAGCACCCGTCCCCACCCTCCTAACCACCCAACTTCTCTTTGGTCACAGGTTGCATATTCATCGAAGAGAACTTTTGTTTGAAGTGTCCCAAACATAAGGTGGGTGACCACGAGGGCCTCATTCCTTCACTTCCTTGACAAGCTCCTCCCTTGACCTCCAGATCCTGGCAGGGCCCACCTAGGAGGACCGCCCCCAGGCCACCAAACCCGGTGGAGGGGCGGGCCTGCCCAGGCAGGTCGGGAAAGTCGATCTGTCTGCTAGGCGGGTCCCGAGGGTGGCGGGAGAACCTCGTATAACCCGCTCCAAACGGAACAGAGGGACGACAGGTGGGAGCAGGGGAGCAACATAGGACAGGCCACTGGTGAAGGGGGACAGAAAGAAAAACCAGGAGGAAGGGGCCCAACTCCATTATTGGAAAAGACCTTGGCTGCCTGCGGCGGGCGAGGGGCGGAGCCTCGAAGGCCGGGTCGTGGCGGGGTCGGAATGTGGGTCTTCATCGCGTCGGAAACAGAGCGTAACCCGCTGTCTGCGTCCCCTTTTCTCTCGCAGAGGCTGCCGTTGTAATGCGTGGAATAGCCGGGGAAGCCGCCGGAGCCCACCTGCTGCCCGCCGCCGGAGCAGAGGAGCCTCCTGGAGTTGCTCCCCCGCGTGTGTCCAGAGCTGATCCTTGATCCGGGTGCCGGATCTTGGATCCGGCCGCCGAGGGCCTAAGCCTGCGGCCTCGGGTTGGGGAGAAAACCTGTTCCAGAATCCCCTGTTCCCGGAATTGGACGGCACAGGGCTTTCGTGCCCACACCCCCGGGGCCAGGCTTGCAGAGGGGTAGGCATGGAATGGCCAGACTCCTCCAGGCACCCAGTCTCCAGCAGGAGTGGGAGAGGCTTTTGGCCTGGGGACGCTTTTTCACCCCGGAAGTCCTAGGACGACGTGGCACACATTCCTCATGGGTGTTGCCCCACCCCAGTTGGTTGTGGCACACAGCTGGGCGCCCTGGGGTCAGGGATGGGGGTCCAGACCCTGGAAGAGGCCAAGAGTGGCTGCCGGCTTCCTGGATGAGGCAGGGTAACAGGTCTTTTAGGAGAGTGTCCCCGTCGGCGGGGACGGGCCAGAGGTTTTGGAGCAAACCCTTCCCAAACGCGCTTCCCACCCAGCCTTTGCCAGAGCTGTCGTGCGGCTCGGGCAAAGCTGGGCTAGTTGTGGACCTGCGCTCGGAGAACGCGGCTCTCTGGGTGCGGGCGGGATCGGGTACCTTTCGCTTCTGTTCGTAATCTTCCCAGTTCTCCACCCTACCCCTGGAGCCTCACTAGTAGCGCAGCGGAAAAGAAGCGACCGGAAGACCCGATGAGCCCACCTCCCCACCTCCGGCGGAAGCGTGGTCACCTCCGTGCACCACATCTCCGGGGATTGCAGCGCTACTTGGCACGGAAGCAGGGACAGCGCTAGATTTGTGTACAAAACCTGTGTACCCCTCTATATATATGTTACATAGAATGTATATATGTTGGGAACATGCTCGCTTCTCCCGTGTGTCGCTGCCGTGCGTCGTGCGCCCCGCAACACAGAGCCCCACCCGGGCCCTTGCCAGGCAGGGAGCCACCGCGATGCCCTTCCCCGTGCAGCCACCACCGGCTCGGGCCAGTCCGTCCGCCTGTCCGTCCGTGTCCTCAGCTCTGTCCACGCTTCGATAGGCCTGAGGCAGACCCCCGCCGGGGGCTGCCCTAGCAACTTCCTGTACATATGACTGTAAAATGGTAAACGTGTGTATTATACCTGGCCTCGTTATATAGTGTATATATATGTATACATATACATATATATAATATATATGAAGACTGTAAATGTTAAGACGACTAGTGTTCTTATTAGTATATTGCTTCACACTGAAGATTGTGTGTATCGAGCTGTTTCTAAAAGATGTTTATTTTCCTTAAGAGTAAAAAAGTCATTGCATTCAGAAAAAAAAAGTCAATAAAGAAACGACGATTGTTTTGGAAGTCTGCAACCCGTGGATTCTGACCAGACCAGGCTTTAGGTGGGGTAGGCGGCTGGGGGAGGGAGCAGGGGAGACGGGGGGTCTCTCTGGCTGCTGTCCACACGACGAGGGTCCTCCATTCTTACAGTACAAGGTTTCCTTAGGTGTGCACGGAGGTGACCAGGAGCAGGCAGAAGGGAAGGGAGGCTCTCCAGACATACAGGTGTAGCTGTCACAACAGGCCCTCAGTCTGTCTCCAGTGTCACCCTGGGACATGGTGGGGGCTGGGAAGAGAAGGTAAGACTGAAGCCTTCAGGACCTAAGAGCTGAAACATGTGGCTGGGAGGTCAGTGGGACAGCTTTGTCAAGAGGTGAAGTTTGTCCCTTATGATGAGCTGGGATGGGATACCTCAGCCTAGGTGCTGGGGAAAGGCAGGAGCACGGACACTCTGGTCAGCACATCCACCCTCCTCCCCAAAGGAACAAAACCTAGGTTATAAATAATTTCTCCTTTTATTTTCTGTACAAAACTCAACCTATGAAAATAACAGTTTGCAAAAGGCAAAGTAGCACATGAGCCTCCTAGGCCAGGCGGGGGGCTCACCCGGATCTACACTATGTACAAGTCTTCCCTGGATGGAGGAAGGCGCTTCGGTGCAGGCAGGGCCCTCCTCAGCTCGGGGAAAGCCCCCTTCTCCCAGCTGTAGACCAGAGAAAAGACCCCTAAGTGCCTGCGAAGCAAGGAACGGCACGCTGCCGGCCCGAAGCCTGCAATTCCCTGATTGGCCACCAGAGGTCAGTACCATCCTGGCCACCGCTCATCCAGTAGCGAGCGGGCCAGTAGAGGGGTCGCGCCCCTCTGGCCACCCAGACAAAGAGACAAAAGTCCCAGAGGGTAGCTCATCCGCAGGGAAGCACAGTCGTAGGTGAGGCGTGGAGACAGAAGGCGCCGCCGAGAATCTAGCTCGAAGTGACGGTGGTACCGCCGCCCAGGCGCATGAGCATCTGCTGGCAGTCGTGCAGCAGCCGGCGATCGCCCAGCTTCTCCAGCGTGCGCGCCGCCTCGGCCAGCATTCCCACGCGCTGCCCCGGTGCTGACAGGAAGGCGGGCGGCAGGTAGCACGAGGCCAGCAGCAGGGCCTCCGCGTGCTCCCGCCGCGTGGGGCGTGGCTCCAACTCAACCGCACCTGCGCACAAAAAGCTGCGTCAGGGGCGGGGCTGGAGCCTAGCCACACCCCGGGGTGGTCCAGCCTCCCAAGGCTCCTCCCAGCGCGTCCACCTCGGAGGCAGTCTCTCTCGCGCTACAGTCTCAGGCACACGGGAGACTCGAGACCTCTCCCTAGAGCCAGGTCAGTAGAACGCAGACTCGGAGGCACACCTACGCAGTCGTGTATTCCAGTCATTAACGAATATGGCCGTTAGGCAAACCAATTTCTTAGGTCTGTCTTATGCATGCACGTGGGCATGTGTGTATATACACACACATACACAGCCTTCCTTAGTATCCATCACACCCCATCTGAGCCTTTCCACCTGACCAGGCAGGACAGGACAGGGTGCGAGAGAAAGCTGCAAGGCCAATTAGACACCCTTAGCATAAGGACAACAGGGCCCTCACCTTTGCTCCCTGGGCCTGCCCGCCGCCTCAGACTGCGGTCCAGTAGTTGATGTGTCCGTGTGGGACTAGCTCCTGCCATCAGCCGGGCTGTGGCCTCATGCAGAAACACCTGCACCCATGGGGAGGGACAGCTGAAGTTGGACCCAATTCCCACTCCCCCCACCTTCACATTCCCTGTATGCAACGAGAGAACCATTGGTACTCACCCTTCGCATGGCAGGCCGGAAGCTCTGTGCCAGGCGCCTCAGGCCACTCAAGTCCCTCTGGAAGCCACGCAGCTCAAGAGCAGAGGCCTGGGGCCCGCTGCTGGCACCCTGGGCCATCTGGGCTGAGGTAGGTGGCTGCTGCTGCCGCCACAAGCTAGTGCGTGCCACAAGGAGCAGGTCACACAGGAGCAGCTGCACAGCCTGGGGGTGGCAGGCAGGGCAGGGGTCACAGGGGCCCTAGCTCTAGGAGGGGTGGGGGGGGCAGCGGTGCCAGGGGCCGACCCCGGGCTGCACTGCCGAGGCACTGCACCCGCCTCACACACATGCAATGCAACAGCAATGCACCGCGGGGCCGCCCGCCTCTCCAGGCCCCCACCTGCCCTGCCCAGAGTGGCATCCAGCTTCCTGGGCCCTGGCCTCCAAAGAGAGGTCCTGCCCGCTGCTCACCACAGCCCTCTAACAGGGGCAGGCCTACCAAAGACAGGGGGCAGCTACTCTCCCCTGGATAAAGCCTAAGCCAAAAACGAGGTCAGCACCTTCTCCTGTGCTATCTGGGCTCCCCCTGAATGGCAGGACAGTGACAGCTGTGACCTCAGGCCAGCCAGGCCCCTGGCCCCACCCCTCACCTTGTCAATGGAGCTGCTAGTTGGTGTGGTAGCCAGGCTATCCTGCAGGTAACCACTGGCCTTTTCACAGATGGCCAGGCTGGCCAGGCCACACTCAGCCTTTCCACGGCCCAGCAGGGCCCGGGCAGCCTTGAAGGAGTGCAGCGCCGCCCTGGGCAAGGGTTTCCTGTCAGGGTCAGGACAGAAGGGTATCAGTCAGGCCAGGCCACTTGAGTCCTGCATGGGCTCTGGGGAAGTAGCACAGTCAATCAACCCCACAGAGCAAAGGTGGGAACAAGCAGGATGCAGAGTGGCCAGGAGCAACGCCTGGGGTCCCAGGTGGTGATGGTCTTGCTGTGCACTCACTCAGTATCCTGCAGGGCCCGGGGCAGGTGTTCTACCAGTGGGTATAGCCGCTCCGCTGCTTCCTCATCACGCCGTAGCCAGTGGATGACCACAGCTGTCAGCGAGGCCCACCACTTGGCCACTGGGTCTGTGCCTGCAGGGGGGGGTGCCAGGGACCTTCAGGGACACCATGCCTGGGCCACACTGGGACTCAGGGCAAGGATCCCCAGCCTCACCAGTGGTGGCAGCCATGCTGGAGCTGATGGAGAAGCTGCAGGCAGGGGTCCCGGCAGCATCAGAGCAGCTGTTGAGCAGTTGCAGGTAGCTGAGCGCATCTGAGAATTCCCTGTGCAGGACAGATGGCAGGGCTCTGGGGAGGCCTCCCTCCCCACCTATGCCCCGGAGCTTGACAGAGGACACCATCTCCTCCTGCCTGGCTGGTGGGGAAAACGAGACCTAAAGAGGCCCTGAAAGTGCATGGCAAGTGACGGCAGCCTGGACTCTGGCACCTTCCCAGGAGCCCTGACAGGGCCATTCCAGACTCAGAGAAACTCACCTGTCCCCGTCAGCTGGCCCAGGGCTGGGGCTCAGGCTTGGCTGGGCCACACAGTTCAGCGCTCGCTCCAGAAGGTGCTCACGGAATAGTTGAGTCACCTGGGCCAGGGGGTCCACTGTGGGCAGGAGGGGTGTGAGTGGGCATGAGACAACACTCTTCCTCTCTGTACCAGCTTCCCTCCAAAGGAGCAGTCCCCAGCAAGGACAAGGCAAGATGGAAAAAATATCCCCCTCCCACTGGGGAGGACAACATCATGTGTGTGCCGCACTGTGTCCCAAAACCCACTTACTACAGCTGCACTGACCCATCCCTCTCTGCCCCACTTCCTTACTCCACAGAGGTATGACCCAGGACCGTCTCTCTGATCAATACACTGTGCTACTCATGAAGAAGCTCATCGGGAACCTCCAGTCCCCACGGCCCCTCTGGCTACAACCCACAGTGGGAAGATAGCCTGGGGTAGGTGGGGACATCTAGATATACAAAGGACAGTGGGGACCAGGAACAGGGGCCAAGGCAAAAGACGTAGAAAAGGGCTGGGGTGAGAACGCACCTGGGTTCCCGGCCAAGCTGTACAGGCTCTCCCTTGGGGCACTGCGCAATGCCCAGTCCCCATCCACGAAGAAACGGTGGCCCACAGGGTGGCAGAGCCACTGCATGGCAAGAGGCACTGAGCCACTCTGTGCCAGGCAGGCCTGGCGGGCACTACTCAGGAAGAAGCGCTGTAGAGGAGGGGAGCCAGGCTGTCACACTGGCACCAGGCAGGGGCTCAAACCTAGACCACAGTGGAGACGCCCGCTGGCCGGGAGTCCACCTGGTAACTGGCTGCCACACGCTCTCTAGCCCTTTCCCCGGTGCCAGCCGCCAGCCGGGAGCGCTGCAAAGACAAGCTCAGCCCCATCCCTACCAGCCCACCATGCACTCACTGTCAGAAAGTGCAAGGCCCTCGGGAGACTGGTCTTGACTCTCAGGGCAGCTGCCACATAGATCTCTGCCATCGTTGCCATGGACACAGTGTCCCCCGCACACTCTGCCAGGTTGAGGGCACTCAGTGCCAGATTGGTGGCAATGAGATGTCCACCTGTGTACTTCCCTGGAAAGCAAGGGCATGTGAGGCCAGAAGGAGCAGTGCAGTAGCGGGAATCCCTCAGGCCCGCTCCCTACCCTGCATACCCATGGCATGCAGCTGGTGCAGCTTGTGGTAGACAAGGGCTGCATCCCGGGCGCTGGCGCGCACATCTGCCTTTAGGGCGCAGTCCCTTTGCAGGCCCCCAGCTCGGCCAGCCAGCCAACGGCCCACCCAGAGGCGCTGCAGCAGGTGGCGGATGAGGTTCCAGAGCAGGCTACAGGCCAGGTCCAGGTTGGAGGTCGGCAGGGGCCGGCCCAATGCCCGCAGGGCCAGCCACAACTGCTGGGCAGCCTGGGCAAAGTCCCCCTGGGATGAGGGTTTTCACGTAAGGGAACTAGCACCAGAGTGTCTCTCTCCTGCCCAGGTGCCCAGTGCAGTGGGAGCTGGGTGGACAGGACTGGGGAGAATGGGGCAATTCATGGTGTGTGCGAAACATAGGGAGCAGGTGGCACCAGTACCTGCCCAGCCTGGAGCCCGATGGTGCCCTGAACATGCCCCAGTCCTCCCCAGGGCAGCCCTTACCCGGGCAAGGTCCAGGTCAGCCTGCTTGCGATGTCTCCAGAAGTGGACCGCAGGGCTGGAGTGAGGCCGCGTCACTGGCTCCCCGTAGACAAAGAGAAGTGCCAAGGAGGCCAGCACCAGCAACCCGTTGCCCAGCCAGACCAGAGGGGGCAGCAGCCATGGAGCCCAGCTTGGGCCATCTGAGGGCAGAAGGAAGCACTGAGACACAGCTTCCGGGAAGCCCAGAGTCCTTTGGCCACAGCTGAGGTCTATACCCCCAAGGGTCCCTCCCAAAGGTGCCTGGCTGGCCTGACCTACCTCTGCCCTCAGCACCCAGCATGGCGCGCCCGGGACTGTGGACGCTGGTGACATCCAGGGAGCTGGGAAGCCCCCGGTTACTCAGCAGGGAGGCCAAGGGGTTGTAGGACAGACAGAGGAAAACTAGGGCACACAAGGCCAGGCGGGAGCGGTCCAGCATGCCCCGGCTGTGGGGGGACGGCAGCTGCTCTGGCTTCACCTGGAAGGTGGGCAGGGTGATGAGGGCAGCCCAGGCCCAGAGGACACAGGGCTCAAGGGGCCCTGGGGCCCTGCAGGGTGCCAGGTCTCAGCATTTGCCTATGAAATAGGAGCTCAGCAATTCCTGACCCTGCCCTGGAACTCAGAGGACACCACCCCGAGAGGGAAGGGGCAGTGCTGTAGGGCCCAACCTGGCTGTCCTCAATGACTGGACTGTCAGACTCCGAGTCACTGCCGCTGCCACCACCGCCACTACCCCTTCTGCCAAGGGACAATGGGCTGCTCTGGGAGGGTGAGCCAGCATCCGAGGGTGGTGGAGTCAGCGTGTCTACCACCTCAGACTTCACACCCTCCATGGCCACGTCTGCATTTCCTCCACTGCCACAGTCTGACACCAGATCCTTCAGTGATTCTGTGGACCAGACAAGCAAAGCTGGAGAGAAGGCT
>PVIC010002169.1:63876-81090 GCA_004025085.1 Thryonomys swinderianus
CGCGGCGGTCGGGGGAGAGCGGGGGGGGGGGGGGGGGGGGGGGGGGGGGGGGGGGGGGGGGGGGGGGGGGTGGCTGGAGCCAGGGTGCAAAGGGAGTAGATGAGAGTCCAGAGACCAGAGAGAGTAGGACTCACTGCTTTTGTGGACAGCACTTCGCAGATTCAGGTTCTCCTGCTTGAGTTTCTGGTTGCTGTGTTGTAAGAAACGGATGTAATCGATGGCCTTGCGCAAGACAGCAGATTTATTTAGCTATAGCAGGGAGAAAGGGAGAGCACTGTTGGCCAGTCATTCCTAGCTGAGGCCACCTACCAAGGGAATACAGTTAGTCTGGAACACAGTGGCCTCAGGATCTTTGCATTTGCTATTCTTCCACTAACATCTTTAAGGTTAGGTTCCAGGGCAGAAATAAGGATTAACATGTATAGTACACACAACAGTGTCTGCTAAGCTGCTGGTATCACTATGAGGAACTTCATGCCTCATTCCCTCATCTCCTTCAGGACTCTGCAACCTTTATCTTCCATCTTCCTAGACTCTTTTCCTTCATGTCCCCGCTGGCCTGAAAACACAGGGCTGCTGAGCCCCAGTGGCTCAAGTCTGAGTCCCTATCTGTCACAGCTGTTGTCCCAGCCCAGCTCCTTCCAGGGTCACAGATTTGGTGCTTAACAGGTTCGGCTCACACCTTTGCCTCCGTGCCCACCACCAGGTCTTTGAGCTCCACGATCTTGTCATTGATGGAGGAGCGGTAGCGCTTCTCGATGGCATTATGGGCTGTGCGCTTCTCACCACGGCTCTGGGCTGAGCCTGGGGCTTTGCTGCCAGCTGCAAGCCGGTTGATGGGCAGTTTGTCAGCATCTACGACCAATGGCACTGTGGCCAAGATGGTCCCGCCACTCACCAGAGTCTGCAGGGCCAGGCTTGTGTTACTAGGTGGGCATGCACGTGCACAGCCCACACACCCTTCCACCACCCACGCCACCCACCTGCAAGGGCCCTGTCTGCACAGCGGTGCCTGGAGTCAGGGAGCTGATACCAGCTGCCTTCACGGTGGCCCCCACATCTGTCTTCATGGTTGTCAGGAGCAGTGAGTCTGCCTTGATGAA
Source organism: Thryonomys swinderianus (assembly GCA_004025085.1). NCBI lineage: Eukaryota > Metazoa > Chordata > Mammalia > Rodentia > Thryonomyidae > Thryonomys > Thryonomys swinderianus. The sequence goes on from PVIC010002169.1 coordinate 64,980, forward strand.
GTGGGGCTGCAGCAGGACCTGGGAGTGGCAGGATTGGCCATGAGCTGTATCGGGCCAAGGACCACCCCTCCCCCCCACACCAGGCCAGACCCCCTTACCGGGACCTGCTGGATCTGGGAGGTCACAGTGGTTGTTCCAGGGGCTGCTGTGGCTGTCAGAAGCTGCTGGGGCGCCATACTCTGGACCGGGGTATGCAAGGAAGTAGGTACTACTCCTGTTGGGGAAGCCAGTGGCAGGCCAGGCAGTGGCTGCTGGGTGCTCCCAGGAGAGGTTCCTATAGAGACAGATCCTAGGGCTTCGGGCACAGGCTGCCCTTACCCACTTTCCATCCACTCTTCAGGTCTCATCCTCCCTCCCTGGGATGAGTCATTATCCTTGGTAGTTTCCTACTGGAGAGGCCCTGCCTGGATCTGATCCAAACACACTGTCCAGGCCTCAGTGGGAGGCTGTGCCCCACCCGGCATGGAGGCCAAGTGCACTTGAGTCACCAAGTGTCTCAAGCCTGCAAATCTTTCCATGAAGACCACAACTGACACTTCTTCCTAACCACCTGGTAGCTTTGCCCCACTGTCCCCTCCTACCACGTACCCTCTTACCTGCCACGAAGCCTCCAGGAGAGCCGGAATAACCCAGAACAGGGGTGGAGTTGAACTGTGGAGGGGCTGGGGCTGGAAAGCTCTGGGGTAGGAGGGTTGGTAGGGGCTGTGGGGTGGGAGGCTGTGGGGTTGGCGATGGCAGGGTAGGGGGCTGCAGGATGGTGAGTGGCACTGGTTCTTCTTTGATACCATCCCCAGGGGAGAAGGGGGGCACAGAAGGGAACATCTTTAGTGGGGCGAGTACAGACTGGGGAGGGGATGACGGTGGGGGCGTTGCCTTGGATCCCGCCAGGAATGCTTCCAGGGGGGAGCTCAGTGATGCAGGAGGTGGAGATAAGCTGCCTGGGGAGCAGGCACCAGGGCTGGCTGGGTCCGTGTCTCCTGCCCCACCTCCAGCATAAGGTGGATCAAATAGGCCAGGGAAGTCGCTGTCTTGGTTGTTGATGAGCTGAAGCATGTCTAGGAAGGAGAGGAGGGTGTGTGAGTGACAGTGGAGTGGAGCAGAGGCCGGTCCCCAGGCAGAGCTTGTTTGCACACTCCCTGACCACACACAGCTGTGCGTGTGCAGGCAGAGCCGCAGTCAGAAAGCCACCCATGCGAGCCAGCACTCCCAGATGCAGCCTTTTCTTAGGCACCTGTGATGCATGGAGCGACCCATAGCACAGCAGGTGCACCCCACAACCCTGCCATAACAGGACAGCATGGGCGTGCAAGGTTCTGGACGCTTTGCCTCCATGTCCAGTAGTGTTCTTAGTCCACAGCACACAGCTGGCCCGTGCTCACTCCTTCACTCATTCATCCAGTGAGCACTACCAAGTGCCCATGGCCACAGACGGTAGACATGATGGGCACGATGGTGCGTGACTGTAATCCGAGCTTCGCAGGAGGCCAACACTGGAGGACCACTAAGGCTAATGTCGGCAATATGGTGTGAGACCTTTGTCTCAAACAAAACAAAAACATGCCCAGGACCAAGCCCCTTTCTGGGGACCTGAGAATGTCCTACGTCTTGCTTTTGTTTTGGTTTGGTACTGGGGATCAAAGCCAGGGCTTCGTGCATCTAGGCACAAGCTGTACCACTAACCCACACCCCCAAGACCTGCGCTGTATCTCAATATGGAAAGTAGTAAACTTTTATTCCTGGCTTCATGGAGCACATGCTATGAACGCCCACCTTACACACACACACACACACAGAGTTCTACAACATACTGTGGACTCAAACCAGCCCTAGGCATTGGCCCTGGAGTGACAAATCCTTCTAGACAGCTTCTCCTGTTCTTTGTGCCCTCCCATCATCATCCCATTCTAAAACTCTATTCAGTCAAAGAGAACCTACCTATCCAGGACAAAAGATACCGAGAGACCCCAGGGGCACCACTGTCTTGGCCCCTGTGGAGCATGTTTTCCAACCTGGGAGTGTGAGGGGCTTGCCTCACACATGCCTCCCATACCCAGACCTTCCGTTTCAGAGGAGGGGGTGGGCCACAGCACCCAGAGGGGAGGAGGCAGCCCAGGACAGACTGGGAACAGGACAGAGAGGGAGGGACAGGAATTTAGCTCAGTAATGCTGCACCTGCCCTGCCTGGCAAGTGCAAGGTCCTGAGTTGCATTCTTGTTACCCGAAAAAAAAAGACAGAGGTCTTCACATGGTGCCATGGGCCCTGTGCCTATCCACTGCCCAGTCCTGGGTTCTTCTTTCAATGTAGTATTTGGGTGGAACTTAGAGAATGCTAAGAAGTGGGCAACTCCATCCACCCTCTCCACTTACAGGAGGAAGGAAGGAAGGCAGAGGTGCAGAGAAAGGCAGGATGGCTCAAGGCCCTGACAAGGTGGTGGGATACTCCATGCCAGACCCAGCTTTGCAGCCCAGGACCCCTGAGGAGGAAAGGTGCACAGAGCAGACCTCCAAGAGGAGAACAGGGTAGAGCAAGGTCCTCATCCACGCTGGGAGAACTCACAGGGAATCTGTCATGCCAGAAGGAAGGTGGAGCCAAGAGCTGGGCACACTTTGGGGCCGCTCACACTGATGGGACAAGGCGGGGCCCCAAATCTCCCAACACAAGGCTGAGGTAGGGAGTCTGTCCCAGACTTCATAAGGAGGAGATCGTCAGATACACAACACTCTTTTTTTTTTTTTGAGACAGGGTCTTGCTTTGTAGTTCAGGTTGGCCCTGAGCTCACTATGTAGCCCAGGCAAGCCTCGAACTCAGCAATCCTCCTGTCTCTGCCTCCCGAGTGCTGGGAATACAGGCATGAGCCACCACGCCCAGCATTGTGGTATGTGGTATTGATCGCTGGTGGGCATGAGTCATCACGCCCAGCATTGTATGTGGTCACCGGGATCGAACTCACGACCTTGCACTTGCGAGGCAGGCGCCAGAACCACTGAGCTAAACCTCCGGCCCTACACAACACTCTTAAGAAGGTACTGTGTAGTACAGTGCCCATTCTACAAATGAGGAAATGTATTATGATTCCTGAGACAATAGTAAGTCCCCTGCCTGTAATTGCAGCTCTCAGGAGGCTAAGACACAAGGAACACTGAGCTACATAGTGAGACCCTGTTTCAAAAAACGCAGGAAACAAAACCCCTAAAAAACTGACTCCCCAGCTGGGGGTGGTGGCTCTCGCCTGTAATCCCAGTACTCAAGAGGCAGAGTCAGGAGGACTGCTGAATTCGAGGCTTGCTTGGGCTACATCATGAGGTCAGGGCCAACCTGAACTACAAAGCGAGACCCTATTTCAAAAAAAAAAAACAAAACAAAAAACACCCTGACTCCCCAAAGCCCCAACCAATGGTCACTGTCTCTAGTCTTTGGTAGCAAAAGAAAAGTATCCTGCAGCTGAAGAAAAACCACACAAGCAGCTCAAGAGCATGCAGTAGGATTCAAACACGGGACTACAAAATACTGTATCTATTGTCTGTGTACCGTTCCTTCCTCTACCAGGAAGCCAGGAGCAAAACCACCATTACCAGTGGAGGCTTGGGACTGAGCCAACTGCTGGCCAAGTAGCCAGCCTGTGTATCTCTCTGTTCTGATAACAAATCCAGCCCTTGCCTGGAGCCAAGTGGCCTCAGGACCCAAGTCTGGTCACTTGGGGCTTTGGTTTTCCTCTGTAAAAGCAAGTGCTGTGTATCTGACTCCCTGCTTCTTATACAGCCTGGGACACACTCCCTACCTCAGCCTTGGCCAGGCCACAGGCCCTCTCCCCTGGCTGGCAACTAGCAGCCTAACTGGCTCAGCCTGAGGCCCTCTAATCCACGTGGGAAAGCCACCTACTGGGTCAAAGACTTACTGGTCTAAGGTCTTATGGTGCCTGAAACAAAATTGGGTCCTTAACACCAGAACCAATGGCCATAAAGACCACCTTAAATCACAGTATCTATAAGCACAACCCCAGGGTCCTCAGTGCTCCCAAAATCCCCAACCTGAGTCTCATCCTGCCCTCCACTTCAGGTGGACCCTAAGTCAATCACCTCCTCTCATGAGGCCTCAGTTTCTCTCTGCATAACAGAAAGGATTAGACCCTTTTTGGCAATGCTGTTGGAGGCTTTGCCCAATAGAGTGGAGACTCAGTATTGCTGCTGACACGTGTTGAGGCATGAGAGTTATTGCAGGAGGGGATCTCCTTAAGGCCATGATAGAGCAAGACAGGGTGGCAGGTTCAGCCTCCCTGGATCCTCAAAGAGAAACACTCTGTGGACCTTCCAGGCTTATGCAGGTCATAAAGTCATAGAGTAATTTTTTTTTTTTTTTTTTTTTTTGCTTTTTGAGATAGGGTCTCGCTTTGTAGTTCAGGCTGGCCCTGAGCTCACTATGGTGCCCAGGCAAGCCGCCGCGAACTCAGCAATCCTCCTGTCTCTGCCTCCCAGTCATACAGTATTTTAATCGCAGGACCTCCCAGCCCTCACCCATCTGTCCACTTGGGGGCCCCTTGTTAGATGGGGGAAACTGAGACCCAGAAATTTTCGACAAACTGACAATTTGGACAATCTGGGGCTCCCATCTTCTCCCTAAGAAGTCCAAGATACCTACAAAACTCAGGTTCACCAAACAGGTTGAACTCCATGGTAGAGAGAAGGATCCTGCCCAGAAGGGGCACAAGGATGTGGAGAATGCCACCCCAATCCACTTAGTTCCAGGATGCTGCTGTCGGGTCTCAGCAAACCCTTCCCTGGGGTGCAGGGTACTAACGAGGTTGGCGGTGGTCCGCCAACTTCCCCAGGGAGTCAGGGCTAGGCGGGCTCCTGTACTCTCAGGAAGAGGGGCCTCCACACCCTCCCTAGGTGCGAGAGGAGATCCAGTAGTGTAATAGATTCCGCAAAAAAAGAGCCTGCAAAAAGAAAAATACCTTCGAATGTGCAATCCATGGCTCCGTGGTCCGTGCCCCCCGCCCCCTTGGGGCGCCCAGGCGGCTGCCCCTGACCGCGACCCTGGACGACTTCGCCTGTCAAAGTTCAGCTGAGTTTTAAAACTAGCCGAGCGCTTCAGCCTACCCGCCCCTTCCCTCAGCAGGCCCCGCCCCGCAGCAGGCCCCGCCCCTCTCCCCGCCCTCCCTGTGCTGCGGGCTGGGCATGGGGTGAGAGCTAGCGGCCAATAGCAGCCACATCGCCCCTCACTAGGGCCCCGCCCCCCCCGACGGTGGCCGGGCTCGGGTTTCACCACAGCGGCTCTGAATGGGGCCAGGGTTACTCGCGGGCGTCCGCCTTTAACCCGCTAGGCGCCAGCCTCTGTCGAGGTTACTAGCGGTCACTGCCTGTCCCCTAGCTCTCGCTTCCTACTACCGCCTCGGAAAAGTGTCGCGGGACCGAGATCAGGGTAGGGAGAACCCCGCAGGGCTGTTTCAATACCCCGGAGTTCTGTGTTCCAAATCATACTCTCACTGGCACCCCGAGAAAGTCTGGAACACTCTGAGCCTCAGTTTACTTCCCGGGGAAGTAGGTCATATCTCTCTGGCATAGAGTGACAGAAGAGAGACTATGGGAGCCACGCTTAGTAGGAAACAGGCACTTAGTTCAGGCCACATGCTGGTTGCAGGGGTTTAGACCCCCCCCCCACTTCCTGGATTAGTACGTGGAGGGGGCCGTCCACACCCCAGAGACCAGGCTGATAGACTGAGACCCAGAAGGTCCTTTCGGAAAACTGTAGCCTGGAGTGCGCTGAGGAGCCCCTACCTCAAATTACACTCTGGCTCTCCTGGCTACCCACTGGGTTGTTCCTCGGTAGGGTCGCTGAAGCCTGCCTCCTCCAGGAGGCCCCAGACCCCAGACCCCAGCCTGGCAGTGACCATATAAAGCTCAACTCACTATTCATTGTGGGGGGTCCTGGGAAGCTGGGAAGGTGCTTTAACCCTGGGGGCAGGTAGCAAAGGCAGGAATGACAGGTTCCAGGGGCTTTGCGGGACTTGGTGAAGCCTGTCTCCCTGTCCCTATTAGCACATACAGAAAAATGCCCATAGCCTGGGCTCCTGGAAGCCAATGAAAGTCACCTGGAGCCATAGGCAAGCCCCGACTCTGGCTTAGCAGCCAGTGTTACGGATTGGGGGTTCCTCGTGTGTGCGTGTGTGTGGGACCTGTCTTTTCAGACACCTAAATTGGAAAAACAGCCCTTATACAAGTGCACCCTGCCCTCCTCCCCCTTTTTTAGTCCTGCTTCTGTGGCAGGTGAGAGGTTCCAAGGATAGCTGAAGTCTTTTCTAGCCCTCCACCTCCTCTGTGCTCAGCCTCGGGGTGCTTCCAGGCTCACCATTCTCCAGACAATAAAGCCTTGCTCTCTCTCAGACAGGGTCTGCCCTTGGTGAACAACACAGGACAGGAGAGTCCTGATTCAAAAGGACACAGCCAGTTGGGTTCTGGGCATAATTTTCCCAAAGCCCACCCTTCTGGCTGAGTCCTTTCATTACTTTGCTCCCCAGTTTCTGAGCTCAGAACGTGGCAGGACCAACAAGCAGATGCTTGCCTGAGACTTGATGGGCCACCAGGGAGGGTGTCAAATCCCACCCCCACCCCCCGGCCCCTTTTGACTGTTCTGTTTCTTCCATCTCCATGTTCTGCTTCTATTTCATCTGGAAAGAGGTGGCAGAGAGTAAGGACAGTGGCTCACTGAGCCCCCAAGATGGCAGTACTCTGGGGGACTTCTGAGAGGAGAAACGTGACCCAGGTGTGGAGGCTGGCCTTCAGGCAGTGGGCACAGCTAAACTAGGCTGTATGATCAGGACAGAGGGCCTGGACACTCCCAGGTGTCCAGTGTCTGTGACTGCCACTGTCCTCTGAAATTTATGGCCTAATCACTAGGCCACCTCAGACCCACATCTCCTGGCCTGTTTGTGTCGAAGCTGGGGCCAGACAGGGTGCAAACTCCAGATCCAGGGCTGCAGTCTTCTCTTAGCGACATAGCCAAGCCTGCAGATCAGGAACCACATGCTAGGCAGGGCCTGCTCTGCTTCCAGTCCCAACTTTCTGTGCAAGCTGAGGCAGGTCCCTTTTGCTATGTGAGCCCCCAGCCTAGCCTCTGCTCCTTGAATCCACAGGATTCACCCAACAGGACCTCAGCAAAGCCTGATCATTCTGCACAAGTTGGAATGGTCCAGAACAGTGATGGTGAACCTTTTAGAGCTTTCAGTTATTTAAAAGAAACTAAAACAACAACAAAAATAGCCTGCTGCAGCATATGTGCCACAGATTTATCACCATACATCTACAACTAGAAAGTCAGGTAGTGAGTTGTTAGATACTTGGGGTATTCAAGTCCAACTTCCATAATCATTTAATGGGAATTTTTTTTTTTTTTTGAGACAGGATCTTGCTTTGTAGTTCAGGCTGGCTCTGAGTTCACTATGTAGTCCAGGCAAGCTTTGAACTCAGCAATCCTCCTGCCTCTGCCTCTCGAGTGCAGGGATTACAGGTGTGAGCCACCATGCCCGGCACTGTGGTATGTGGTATTGATTGCTGGTAGGCGCGAGTCACCACGCCCAGCATTGTATGTGGTTACCGGGATCGAACTCAGGACCTTGCACTTGCAAGGCAAACGCCGGAACCACTGAGCTAAATCTCCGGCCCTGGGAATTTTTTTTTTTTTTTTGCTTTTTGAGACAGGGTCCCGCTTTGTAGTTCAGGCTGGCCCTGAGCTCACTATGGTGCCCAGGCAAGCTGCCGCAAATTCAGCAATCCTCCTGTCTCTGCCTCCCAAGTGCTGGGATTACAGGCGTGAGCCTGTAATCCTGTGGTATGCGGTGTTGATTGTTGGTGGGCGTGTCTCCATGCCCAGCATTATATGTGGTCACTGGGGATCAAACTCAGGACCTTGCGCTTGCAAGGCAGGCGCCGGAACCACTGAGCTAACCCTCCGGCCCTGGGAATTATTCTTTTAAAAAAGAGAACTAATAGCAGCCAGGTATGGACCCCACATGTGTAATCCCAGCTCTCTGGGAGGCCGAGGTGAGTTCAAAACCCAGCACTTTATTAACTTAGCAAGACTGTCTCAAAATTTAAAAGGCGGGCTGAAAATGTAGCTCAGTGTGAAGACCCTGGGTTCAATCCACAATAGTGCCAAAAAAAAAAAAAAAAAAAAAGGCCGGGGATTTAGCTCAAGTGCTACCGCGCCTACCTTGGGTAGCCTGAGTTCAATTCCCAGTACCGCAAAAAAAAAAAAAAAAAAAAAAGGAAAACAGGGGCAAAATGTAAGGGAGTGCCTCCCTCACCCCACCTGTGCTTGTCCTAGGACCAGCACTGCAGGTCTCAAAAATGAGCCCACAATGCCTGAATTCTGGACCGTGGACAAGAGGGCTGAGCACTGAGCTGCCACTCACTCACTTGCTCTCTGAATGCAGGGAGGCAGGAGGAGGCAGGCTAGGGGTCTGGTCAGATCCCAACAACCCCTCCCCAGGCCTGAATCCTTTCCCTTCTCATGCAGATTCTATCAGAACCCAACAGTAAAACCTGAAACTCCATCTGCCCTGGCCTCCTGGGCCAGACAGTGCTGCCTTCAAGCAGCCCTCTCAGGGGGGAAAGTGGCAGCTTAATGACTCGCTCTATTTAACTGTGGGGCCAGACAGGAGTCCTGGGAGGGCCCCGTCATGAACTTACAGATGCACAGTGTACAACAGTCCAACTAGCACAGGCCTCGGGCCCCAAACTCACTCAGCCTCCTGGGGCAGGGAGCTCAGCTCGCTGTCTCCCCTCCCCCACTGGCCCACAAAGCCTGGACTGGCCTCCCTCATGGCTTCAGTGGCACCAAGTATTTACTGTGGAACTGTCCTGTGCCCAGCACTGGGTCCAGCTGCCCAGCTCAAAGCTGACCAGTTGTGTGCAAGCAGAGAAAGGGAATGCAGGAGTGATGAGCAACAGGGGGAAACCGAAGTAGGCCAGGAGGAGTGTGTGGGGCTGGTGAGGTACAAGGGGAGCAAGAACATCCAAATGGAGAAACAGCAAGTGCAAAGGCCCCGAGGCAGCTTGAGCCAGGAGTAATGATGGGGCAGCAAGGAGACAGTGTGGCTGCTGCAAAGGGGAAGCAGGGATGTCACAGAGGCAGCAAAGACCTGCAATGCCAGCCCAGGCTTTTCTGGTTCTTCACCTGAGCCAGAGGTGCTGATTCTAAGAAATCTGGGGCCAGAGATTTAGCTCAGTGGTTTCAGCACCTGCCTAGCTAGCAAGTGCAAGGTCTCTGATTCAATCCCCACTAGCCACATAGGACAATACCAGGCGTGGTGACTCACGCCCACCAGCAATCAGTACCACATACCACAATGCCAGGTGTGGTGGCTCACGCCTGTAATCCCAGTTGGGAGGCAGAGGCAGGAGGACTGCTGAGTTTGAGGCTTGCCTGGACTACATAGTGAGCACGGGGCCAGCCTGAACTACAAAGCAAGACCCTGTCTCAAAAAAAAAAAAAAAATTTCCAAACTGTCCTATGCACTGCAGGTGCCACAAACCTGAAGGGCAGATGGTGTAAGTGGTGGGGTGTTGCCCCCCCACATCATCTCTACCTGCCAGATGGACAGTGTGGGTAGGTAGCATGGGGGATGGGCTCCCACATCACCCCCGAGGTCCGAGCATTCTTCAATTCCCTGAACCCCTCCCTGCTCCTCCTGGTAACTCAGGGCCACAGGTGCCATGTCGTCAGCCGGCCATGTGTGCAAGGGCACAGGCTGCCCTTTGTGTGCTCACGGCTTCCCTGGAGGAACAGGTGTGTGCCCGACTTCTCAGAACAGGGTGGGAGGTGTCACAACCGTCTTGATGAATGAGGACACTAAGTCTCAGAGCAGACAGCTGCCAAGATCCCCCAGCTGGGACCCAAACCCAGTTTTGCTACTCAGGGCCCCAGTTGTGGCCTAGAGTGAGCCCAGCGTTGGCCTGATTCTGCTCCAACCCGCCTCCATCCCTTCTCATGGAGCAGTGTGTGCAGAGTGCAGGGACGCAGCAGAGATGGCTCAGCTCCCAGAAGGCTCCGTGGAGCCCTCCCTGCCACATTCGAGTCCATGTTCTGGCTGGGGTCCCTTGAGGCCGGGTCATACCTGAAGCGGGTATGCTAATCCAGCCTCACCCCACACAAGATTATAGCATGGACCCCAGCAGCTCCTGCGTGCCCTCACTCTCCCCACTTGCCTTCTGAATATGTGCTATTTAATGCTGAGTGGACTTGGGAGGCTGTTCCTTCCACCAGGAATACCCTTCCCGCTATTCTATGTCCTGGAGAATTTCCATTCTTTTCTGCAAACCGTGCTTTCCTGTCACCTCACAATCTTCCCCATCTGGGCCCCTCCTTGCAGCAACTGCTAATACACTGACCACATTGTCCTGTTAGCCGTCACATATCCTCTTCCCTCCGGCTAGTCCTGGAGCTACAGGTGTGCTCAGCGACCCGAGTACAACCTGCAATGAGGCAATTAAGCAAGATGCTATTCAGCACCAGTTTCCAAACCTGCTCTGGTCCTGGGAAAGCTCAAAGCCAACCCATGTGCTGATGCAGCAGCCATTTGCGGGATGGCTCTGGGATGCTGGGCGCTTGTTACCAGTCTAAACAGCAGTGCTGTGCTGTCTCCATCTAACTTATATATACTTCTTCCTGTTGGATTGCACTAGGTGTTAGCATTTTTATATACCTTCAATTGCTTTGCTTGGTATAAGAGCTGGAGAACCTTAAAGGTGCCTTCATTTGCATGTCCAAGGTTGTCTTAGTGAACATGTGTAGGAAGCCACCAACTTCACCCCACAGTGTGCCCTCCTCTCCAGCTGAAACCTGTTCTTTCTGCCTCCTCAGACACCCACCTTCCTGTGGCCTCAGCCAGGCCTCCATTCCTCTCTGCCCCTCTCCACTTGGCCTGGTCCATCGCAGGCTGAGCAGCACGTGGGTGAGGACACATAGCCTGTATCTCCAGGGACTCCAAAGACAGGGGCTTGTTCTCTATAAGCCCTGTTGTCTAACCAGGAACCCAGTACCTGTTAGAAACCCCTACTGTCTCCTCTGTGGATGAATCATATGAGTCTCACAACTGTCCAGGCCTTGTCAGGTCCCCAGGGTCAAAGGACGTACCCACAGGTTACATGGCTGCCAGGACCCAAGACCAGAGACACTTTCCCCTGGTGGTGCAGTTCTCCCAATCAGCCTACACTGTCAGCAGGCAAAGTCCAGATCCCAGGCCTTCGCCTGGCCAGAATCTCTGTATGGAACTGACCGGGTCATGCAGCATGTTTGTGTACAGCTAAGTGACTATCAGGCAAAAGATAACCCTGGCCACCTGGCTGTTTGGCTCCTCAGACCCATTCTTGGCAACCTCCAATCTGTCCCTTTAGAGGGATTAGGGCCGAACCCATGGGGGCTCAGAGAGCAAATCTTATGGACACTAGAATATGTTTTTCAGGGCAGGTCACTGGCGTTCAGACAGGACCAGGACTTTCCCTATAAGGAACAGCAGTGCATGGCCATAGGAAGGCTCTGTGCTTCAGGACACCAAGAAGCAGAAATAGGCATGGGAGGAGAACAGGCCTGGCGTGCCCCCCCCCCCCACTGCCGGTTCTGCCTTAGAAAGGCTCTGGGCATGGCCTGAGGGAGAAGGGTCCCCAACATGGTTGGTCGAGCCTAAAAATGGGCTCTGACAGTGGCTAGTGTGATGGGAGGAGCAGGCATGGCAACCGAATTTCATCTTGGAGACGTTGGGAGCCATGGATAGTTGAGACCAGGGGAGTTAACATGGGAAGCTGGACAGCAATCAGCCCAGAAGTGTTTTCCAAGGAGTATTCATGCTAGGTGAGACCAGAGAGAGAATTAAGATATCCGGGGAGAGGTCTGAGTGTCAAGTAATCCCCCAGTATGCCCTCTGTCCCAGCTAGGTGGCTCTCATTGCAGCCAGACACACACAGGCCAGCTGTCAGCTCCCCTGGTAGATGTCCAGGTGTCTGGACAGCAGACACTGACAGTGGATGTCTGGGGTCTGACAATCCCAGGACCCATGGGGGATACAGCAGCCCTCCCAGCCTCCAACCAGGACAGTCTCCACTTCTGTACTTACACACTTGTGCAAGATCTGATAAGCTAATCTTCAGCTGTCCTGGGCTTAATGATAATCCCAACGTAGTCCAGGGCTACTCTCTCATGCCCTCCCCCCACTTCAAGGAACCTAGAGCATACAGCACAGAGGGAAGAAGCAAACAATGGAAGTCATGGAGAGTCACAGGGCCCAACCCAGGGGCACTATGGCTAGGCAGTGCTTCCACCTGCAGACAAAGGTCCCAAGTGCAGCCTCACCCCAAGCCCCATGCACACGACAGAAGGCCTAGCCAGCAGGTGGTGCACAGGTGAGGCTCAGAGTCCTTGACTCCCTCCCTGGTTCCAGTTTTCATGACATACGGCTTTCGACCCCTTTATAATTCACTTCCAGGCCCCCAGTAGAGGCCTGTGGGGAAGCAGCCACCCCCAGGCCCTCACCCCTACTCTTAGGAGCCAAACAGTCAAGAGGTCAAGAAGGAAAAGCTCTGATGTCCACAACCGGATCTGATGCCTGGATGTGCCACTCTGTGGCTCTGTGATTGTGGCCAAGTCATTTATTCTCTCTGTTCTTCAAGGGCCCAATCTTGGGTCGCCCACAAGATGTGGGTCATATATCTAACCAAATGACGTGGGAGAACTCACAAGATCATCAGTACAGTATCCCTGGGGAGTCTGCTGCAGTAGTTTATAAGAAGAAAGCAACTTAGTTATCCACTGTCAAGGAATCAAGTGGATAAGTAAGGGAATCCTATTGTTCTCTGGCTGTTGGCATGCACAAAGCAGGACACAACCTGCTGCACACCAATGAACCCTATTATGGTTTATAAGTAACAGATTCAGAGCTGGATTTGGTGGTGCATAGCTGTAATCCCAACTGAAGCAAGAAGATCACAAATTTGAGCCCAGTGTAGGCATCTTATAGAGATCCTATCTTAAAATAATCAATAAGTAAATAAAAAGGATTGGGAATATAACTTAGTGGTGGAGTTCTCAATACCCAGTAGAAAAAGGAGAAGAAGAAGGAGAAGGAGAAGAAGAAGAAGATGATGATGATGATGAAGGAAGAAGAAGGAGGTGGAGGAGGAGAAGGAGGAAGAATAGGGGGAGGAGGAGGAGGATTCCTGGTTGCTTAGATTGGGAGATGAATGTGGTGACAAGCATGAGGGTCTTACTGTGATAATGAAAATGTTCTACAACTTCTTGTGGCCACACAACTCAGTAGTTTTACTAAAAATCATGGAATAGTCTATTTAAAACAGATAAATCTTTTTAAAAATAGATAAATGTTATGGCATTTTTTTGTTTGTTTGTTTTTAGTTTTTAGTTTTTTGAGACAGGGTCCCACTTTGTAGTGCAGGCTGGCCCTGAACTCACTATATAGCCAAGTTAGCCTCAAGCTCACAGCAATCTTCCTGCCTCTGCCTCCCGAGTGCTGGGATTACAGGTATGGGCCACCATGCCTGGCACTGTGGTATGTGGTACTGAGATCCAGCTCGAGACTTTGTGCTTGCCAGGCCAACACCGGAACCACTGAGCTGAATCAATGGCTGTAAATTCTTATTTTTCTTTTTTTTATGCAGTGCTAAGGGTCAAACCCAGGTTTCTGAACATGCTAAACAAGTGCTAAGCGCTTTCCACCACTAAGCTATATCCTTATCCCTTTCCTTTTTTTTTTTTTTGGCAGTGATCTTCTTGCCTCAACCTCTGAGTGCTGGGATTACAAGCATGTACCACCACACCCAACTTATTGCTTTTAAAATTTTTTATTTGGAGACAACATTTCATTAAATTACCCAGGCTGGGCCGGGTGTGGTGGCTCATGCCTGTAATCCCAGCACTCGGGAGGCAGAGGCAGGAGGATTGCTGAGTTCAAGGCTTGCCTGGGCTACACAGTGAGCTCAGGGCCATCCTGAACTACAAAGCGAGACCCTGTCTCAAAAAAAAAAAAAAAAAGTAGATAAAGAATATGTTGCCATCCCAACACACAGCACAATCATGAAATAATCCCTCACATCATTAAGAAAGTTCAGTTCTGGGTGTCGGGTTTAAGAAATATTTTATTTTATTTTATTTATTTAATTTTATTTTTTTTGAGACAGGGTCTCGCTTTGTAGTTCAGGCTGGCTCTGAGCTTACTATGTTGCCCAGGCAAGCCTCGAACTCAGCAATCCTTCTGTCTCTGCCTCCCGAGTGCTGGGATTACAGGCGTGAGCCACCACGCCAGGCAAGATTTTATTTTTTCACCTGCATGTTCTAATTTTCTACAACAACAAAAAAGTGAGAAAAAGAGCAGAAAGTTCGAACAGAAGCTGAGAAATCCTCAACTACAGGAGAAAACCTGAGTCTCTGCCACACCAAGAAGTGAGCTACCTGCTCCTTGAGGGGCCATGTTTGCCCCCTCTCACAGACAGGCCCCCTACAACTGCTACCCAACCTGATAATGTTCTACTCTGTGAATTTGTAGAAAGATCTTCACCAGCCCACAGGCCTGGGTACACCTCAGCACTCCAGAGCACATGCACCTTCATTGTTCTGAAGAGGGAAACTGAGGCCAAGCAGTTGAGAAGACTGGTGCAAGGCAACAAAGGAAGAGAATAGTGCCCTAGTTCCAGTCTGGGCTGAAAGCCCACAAGACAGAGCCTCTCGGGCTGCAGCCCCAGGCCCTGGTGCTTCAGGGCTGTTGGTTGAGTCAGTGGCAGGACCTAGGATGACTGATGGGTCTGTGTGCCAAACCCAAGTGGTCACAGACCCCATGGATATGTACGCCCGGGCTGTGAGAGCCCAGGCAGCTTGTCACTGTGCTCTTGGGCTCAATTTCCCCATCCACCAAAAGCAAGTTAGCCAGCATTGCTACAACTCCTGCACTGAAACCATGGCGGGAAACTTCCTTGAAAGTGGAAGTAACAAGCATCTTTTTTGAAAAGTTAAAAATTCCTTAATTTTTTATTCCTGGTACCACTACTATAATTTACAGGGCAATACAGGTGATGTAATGAAAAGAAAAAGAAAAAGCTACAACAGATAAAAGGCTTCAGGAATGTACGTTTAATTGACACTACATTGCATTAATCAGTAGCGGCACTTTTTGCAGATGGTGGCTATGACAGTTCTGAACCAGAAGGGTTTTCTATTTAAGCTGCAGTAACTTTTCAGACTACAGATCATCATTCTTTCTATGGCAGATTTTTACAGTTCCACTAATGCATTTGGGACGACTGTTTTAAAGTCACCTGCAGCTTTCCTGACAACTCCTTGCTTTCTCTCCTGCTAAGAACTGTGGCCCTTTTCTGATGTTCTTTTAAAACCTTCTGCTACCATATCCACCACTTCCACTACCAGATCCATTACCACCACTATAGGGACTGCCGGCTCTTCTTCCACAGAAACTGCCCCCTTCATGGGTCCATAATTTGACTGCTGTTGACCACTATAATTTCCAAAGTCATTACGGTTTCCACCACCACCATAGTTAACACCACCAAAATTTCCTCCTTCATTGTAGCCATCATATCCTCCTCCACCACCATATCTACCACATGGTTTCTACTTCCTGGCCCACCACCACCACAGCCTCCTCTACTTCTATAACCAGGACCACCACCATAATTTGCACCATCACCCGAAATCCATTATATCAACCACTGTCTTCTCCATAACTACCTGTGCTACCACCACCTCCAGCTCTGTAGCCTCGTCTCCCACCAAAGTTTCCACCATGGCCAAAATTCCCTCCACCACCTCCAAAGTTTCCTCCATGACCCATAAAGTTGCCAGATCCACCTCCATGACCTCTTTGTGACCCAGCAGACTGCATCTCTTGCTTAGAAAGGGCCTTTTTCTCTTCACAATTATGCCTATGAATAGTGTGGTATTAATTCTGAACAATTTTTAGTGTTGTGATCATCAAAAGTTACAAAAACAAATCCTTTTTCCCACTGTCTTCCATATTTCTATGGTTTCAATCTTGCCATACTTTTCAAAGTTGTCTCTTAAATTATACTCTTCTGTATCTTTTATTTTTTTTTT